>BQKN01016409.1:0-25982 GCA_022839385.1 Asparagus kiusianus | reverse complement strand
ATCAATCCAAACACAGAGATATACGTGGTTCGGCAAGTTGCCTACGTCCACGGGGAGAGGATGGGGAGATTTTACTAAATCAAGGAGAATACAAAGGGTTACAATCACACAAATTCTCTAAAAATAACCCTCAACCAAAGATCTCACCTTGCTCACAATATCTCCCTCTCACAATGCTCAAAAGATTCCTCAATCTCTGATTAAAAATCCTAACAAATCGTTTCCCTATTTATATCAAAATAAAACCCCAATCAGACTGCAAATAGGAAACCTGAATATGCAAAAAACCCGTCACAAGTCGACTTAACAGTCACCACAAGTCTACTTGGCAGAGAGAAAAACAACAACTGGAGAGGACTTCGTAAGTCGACTTATCAGGTTCTATAAGTCGACTTGGCAGAGCGAAAAAACATAACTCCAGTGCAGATCGTAAGTCGACTCGTGCACACTGACAAGTCGACTTACCATAAGTCGACTTAGCCTTGTGCATGAGTCGACTTATGCCAGAAAATCTGGTTTTTCTGATTCTTCCACAATTCTCCACCTCGGCGAATTTTGCCAAAACTGAGCCGACACCAAACCAAGAGCATCACTGTGTCGTCTCTCCAAATACGGCTGCACCACCATGGTTACCTACGTACCCCCTTTCCCAAGGGATTAAGCCGCCCGTAGTTCATCCAAATGGCCGCCAACGGCCTCAACAATCATAAATATTTAACAAGTTTCTGCAATGATCAAACTTGTTGCTTGGAACCACCTTTGTGAGCATATCCGTCGGATTATCCTTCGTGTGGACCTTCACAATCTCCACATCGCCATCTTCAAGAACATCCCGAACGAAGTGATAACGAACATCAATGTGCTTCGTCCTCGCATGAAAAACCTGATTCTTCACCAAATATATAGCACTCATGCTATCACAATGAATAGCGACGGATCGCTGCGATATACCAAGTTCCTCCAAAAGTCCTCGAAGCCAAATAGCCTCCTTCACAGCCTCTGTAACTGCCATATACTCTGCCTCCGTCGTAGACAAAGCCACCGTAGACTGTAAGGTGCATCTCCAACACACCGGTGCACGGGTCAAAGTGAACACATACCCCGTAGTAGACCGGCGCTTATCCAAATCCCCGGCATAATCCGAATCAACATAGCCAATGCATAGCTGCCCACCTGTAGTGTCCCGCTCATAAACCAAACCAACATTGAGCGTACCTAGAATGTACCTCAAAATCCATCTTACGGCGTCCCAATGACCCACTCCTGGATCGTGCATGTATCTCGACACCATGCTCACCACCTGTGACAAATCCGGCCTCGTACATACCATCGCGTACATCAAGCTCCCAACTGCGCTCGCATATGGAGTCTTCGACATCAACTCACGGTCTTCAACTGACTTCGGTGAAAGGCCAGCTGAAAGCTTCAAATGGGCTCCCAACGGTACACCAACTGGCTTCGTATCCATGCTAACATGGAATCGCTGTAGAACCTTCTTCAAATAAGCCACCTGTGTCAAACAAATCCTGCCCTTCTCCTTGTCTCTGCCGATCTCCATCCCTAAAATGCGCTTCGCCTCACCCAAGTCCTTCATCTCAAACTCATTCGAAAGCTGAACTTTCAAATCATCTATAGCTGACCTGGAACTGGAGGCAACCAACATGTCATCGACATAAAACAACAAATAAATATACGCACCTCCTCTCAACTTGCAAAAATACACGTAAAGATGAAACTGGCTCCGAGTGTACGAATGACCAAGCATAAAACCATCGAATCGCCTATACCACTGTCGAGGAGACTGCTTCAAACCGTATAGCGATTTCTTTAACCTGCAAACCAACTTGTCTTTCCCTGCAGCTCGGAATCCCAATGGCTGAGTCATATATATTTCTTCATCAAGATCACCATGAAGAAATGCTGTCTTCACATCCAGCTGATCTAACTCCAAACCATACTGTGCCACCAAAGCTAGCAAAATCCGAATCGACGAATGCTTCACCACCGGAGAGAAAACCTTATTGTAATCAATACCTTCCTCCTGTGCATAGCCCTTCGCAACCAACCTAGCCTTGAATCTCACTGGAGTGCCCTCAATGCCCTCCTTCATCGTGTACACCCACTTGCACCCAATTGCCTTCCGCCCCTTTAGAAGCTCAACAAGCTCCCATGTATCGTTCTTGTGAAGAGACTCCATTTCCTCCTGCATAGCCACCTGCCACGAAACAGCCTCCGAACTCTGCTCGGCCTCTCTGAAAGTAGTAGGCACCATCTCATCGATACTCTCCACCGGAAGTGCATATGCAACTGTGTCGGCATACCGTGCTGGCACTCGTATGTCTCTCCTCTGTCTCCGTGCCGCAATAGAATCCTGAACCTGAGCCGTCGGTCCCTGATCCTGCTCATGAGTACCCGTATCCTCCGCATCACCGTCGTGCTCGCCTGGCATCACCTCAGTCAGCACTCTAATGGATACTGCACTATCTGGACTCTGTGGAGCTGCATCAATCCCCACCACCTGCGAAATCTCCTCTGTCGGGTCGCTCTCCACCTGATGAGAACTGGGAAGCTTCAAGATAGAAGCCTCATCGAATGTGACGTCCCTACTCAGCATAATCTTCTTATCAACTGGATCCCAAAGCTTGTATCCCTTGACACCACGCTTGAATCCTACAAATATGGCCTTCCTAGCTCGAGGTTCCAACTTATCAGTCCTAACATGATAATATGCAGGGCAACCAAATACCTTGAGCTGGTCATAGTCATGTGCTGTCTCTCCTGACCACATCTCCATAGGGGTCTTCCCCTCAATCGCAGATGAAGGCAGCCTATTAATGAGGTGGCTCGCATAAGAAAGTGCCTCAGCCCAAAAAACCTTCTCCAAACCACTATGCGCCAATAAACATCGAATCTTCTCCAGCAAAGACCGATTTAACCTCTCCGCCACCCCATTCTGCTGCGGTGTATGACTAACTGTGAAGTGCCTCTCTATGCCCTCGTCTCGACATAGCTGCAAAAAGGGGTCTGAAGTATACTCGCCGCCGTTGTCGGATCGCAACGTCTTGATCTTTCTCCCAGTCTGCAGTTCCAATCTCTTCTTCCACTCCACAAACAAATCTAGGACTTCACTCTTATGCTTCATGGTGTATACCCAACATCACCTAGAATAGTCATCAACGAACGTGACGAACCAATGTCGACCACCAAGTGATGCCGTCTTGGTGGGACCCTAAACATCTGTGTGCACGTAGTCCAAGATGCCCCTCGTCCTATGAATGGCCGTCCCGAACTTCACCTTTGTCTTCTTGCCAAGTACACAGTGCTCACAGAATTCCACTTTACCACTCTTGGCTCCCTTCAAAAGCCCTTGCTTGCACAATGCCTGCAGTGACTTTTTACCTGTATGCCCTAGCCTGTAGTACCAAAGTCTGCTCATGTCCGCCTCTGAAATCGCCAAAGCAACCTGGCCAATCTCGGCGCTCCCTTTCAGATAGTATAGGTTATGACTGCGGACTCCCTTCATCACCACCAAAGATCCCTTAGTAACCTTTTCTACAGCATCCTCAAAGGTCACCCTGAATCCCTTTGCCTCCAAAGCCCCAACTGAGATAAGATTCTTCTTAAGTTGAGGAACGAATCTCACCTCCTTCAACTCACGGACTACTCCATCGTGCATCCGAATCCTCACGGTACCTATCCCACGAATGCCACAGGATTGATCATTTCCCATGACCACAACACCCCCATCGAGTCTCTCAAATGATGAGAACCAATCTCGCCTAGGAGTCACATGATAAGTAGCGTCAGAATCAAGCATCCACTCTGATGCATCCAAATGGTTCACCTCCGGAGTAATCAAAAGAGAAAAGCTCGAATCATCGGAATCATTACCGCTAGCAACATTCACCTCATTGGCCTTCGGGCCCTTATTCTTGCTATTCTCCTTTTCTTTGACTTTTGGGCAATCTCTCTTCCAATGTCCCTGCTCCTTACAGAATGCACATTGGTTCTTTCCAAGCTGGTGACGACCTCTTGACTTTGACCTCCCTCTATATTCACCTTTCTAATATGAGCTTCTACCTCTCGTCGACAAGACCTCTCCTGAAGTACTAGCGCGGGAAGTCTCCTTATCCTTCCTCCTCAAATCGTAGTTCATCAATGCGTTAGTCACTTCACTATAAGTGATAGAAGATCTCCTGTTCAGCAACGTAAGCACGAAGGTATCATACTCCTCATCTGGTAAGGAGCCCAAAAGAATAATAGTCTTGTACTCATCTGTGATCTTCTCATCCACGTTCGCCAAGTCCGACAACAACTTAGTATAGTTGTTCACATGAGCCGCTAGCGAGGTGCCTCGGGACATCTGGAATCTGAATAATCTTCGCAGCAAGTGCAACCTGTTCTCAACACTCTTCGTGAGATACTTGTTGTTGAGAATTTCCCACATCTTTATCGCAGACGTCACCCCAATCACATCGTATTTCAACTCCTGTTCCAAACAGGACCTGATCACCCCGTAAGTATTTCGATTCATCTTTTTCCATATCGCCTCTTCATATTTAGGTGGCCTCACATCGACCATGATGGTCTCCTCCAAATTTTGAGCATTGAGCGCATACTGTACGTCGCTCATCCACAAACCAAAATGATTTTGCCGTCGTATTTCACTACACTAATCTTAGTGTTCTGAAAACCCACTTGAACTGTGCTTGCCATCTTGCTGCTTTCACCAACTTCTTTACCCATAATCACAAATTTCAAATTGTAGAGAAAGATCCAAACTTTAAAAAGAATAAAAAATTACCCAACTGAACCCTAGATTGGATTCCAAATAGAACTCCTAACCACACGAGGAAAGCGAGATCTCCAACGGCAACTTCAAACCCTAACTCCACCAAAGCCTAGAACTCCAAGAACCAAGCTTCAAACTGAATCTTCCTCCACCTAATCCAAAACCCTAGATCTGAATCTGGGCTCTGATACCACTTGTCACGCGCCTATGTGGAAGCGTTGCACGCACACACAACGAACCTGTGATCACGAGTAGAAGAGAACCAAACACTTGCACAAACCAAGCCTAATACGACAAATCAATCCAAACACAGAGATATACGTGGTTCGGCAAGTTGCCTACGTCCACGGGGAGAGGATGGGGAGATTTTACTAAATCAAGGAGAATACAAAGGGTTACAATCACACAAATTCTCTAAAAATAACCCTCAACCAAAGATCTCACCTTGCTCACAATATCTCCCTCTCACAATGCTCAAAAGATTCCTCAATCTCTGATTAAAAATCCTAACAAATCGTTTCCCTATTTATATCAAAATAAAACCCCAATCAGACTGCAAATAGGAAACCTGAATATGCAAAAAACCCGTCACAAGTCGACTTAACAGTCACCACAAGTCTACTTGGCAGAGAGAAAAACAACAACTGGAGAGGACTTCGTAAGTCGACTTATCAGGTTCTATAAGTCGACTTGGCAGAGCGAAAAAACATAACTCCAGTGCAGATCGTAAGTCGACTCGTGCACACTGACAAGTCGACTTACCATAAGTCGACTTAGCCTTGTGCATGAGTCGACTTATGCCAGAAAATCTGGTTTTTCTGATTCTTCCACAATTCTCCACCTCGGCGAATTTTGCCAAAACTGAGCCGACACCAAACCAAGAGCATCACTGTGTCGTCTCTCCAAATACGGCTGCACCACCATGGTTACCTACGTACCCCCTTTCCCAAGGGATTAAGCCGCCCGTAGTTCATCCAAATGGCCGCCAACGGCCTCAACAATCATAAATATTTAACAAGTTTCTGCAATGATCAAACTTGTTGCTTGGAACCACCTTTGTGAGCATATCCGTCGGATTATCCTTCGTGTGGACCTTCACAATCTCCACATCGCCATCTTCAAGAACATCCCGAACGAAGTGATAACGAACATCAATGTGCTTCGTCCTCGCATGAAAAACCTGATTCTTCACCAAATATATAGCACTCATGCTATCACAATGAATAGCGACGGATCGCTGCGATATACCAAGTTCCTCCAAAAGTCCTCGAAGCCAAATAGCCTCCTTCACAGCCTCTGTAACTGCCATATACTCTGCCTCCGTCGTAGACAAAGCCACCGTAGACTGTAAGGTGCATCTCCAACACACCGGTGCACGGGTCAAAGTGAACACATACCCCGTAGTAGACCGGCGCTTATCCAAATCCCCGGCATAATCCGAATCAACATAGCCAATGCATAGCTGCCCACCTGTAGTGTCCCGCTCATAAACCAAACCAACATTGAGCGTACCTAGAATGTACCTCAAAATCCATCTTACGGCGTCCCAATGACCCACTCCTGGATCGTGCATGTATCTCGACACCATGCTCACCACCTGTGACAAATCCGGCCTCGTACATACCATCGCGTACATCAAGCTCCCAACTGCGCTCGCATATGGAGTCTTCGACATCAACTCACGGTCTTCAACTGACTTCGGTGAAAGGCCAGCTGAAAGCTTCAAATGGGCTCCCAACGGTACACCAACTGGCTTCGTATCCATGCTAACATGGAATCGCTGTAGAACCTTCTTCAAATAAGCCACCTGTGTCAAACAAATCCTGCCCTTCTCCTTGTCTCTGCCGATCTCCATCCCTAAAATGCGCTTCGCCTCACCCAAGTCCTTCATCTCAAACTCATTCGAAAGCTGAACTTTCAAATCATCTATAGCTGACCTGGAACTGGAGGCAACCAACATGTCATCGACATAAAACAACAAATAAATATACGCACCTCCTCTCAACTTGCAAAAATACACGTAAAGATGAAACTGGCTCCGAGTGTACGAATGACCAAGCATAAAACCATCGAATCGCCTATACCACTGTCGAGGAGACTGCTTCAAACCGTATAGCGATTTCTTTAACCTGCAAACCAACTTGTCTTTCCCTGCAGCTCGGAATCCCAATGGCTGAGTCATATATATTTCTTCATCAAGATCACCATGAAGAAATGCTGTCTTCACATCCAGCTGATCTAACTCCAAACCATACTGTGCCACCAAAGCTAGCAAAATCCGAATCGACGAATGCTTCACCACCGGAGAGAAAACCTTATTGTAATCAATACCTTCCTCCTGTGCATAGCCCTTCGCAACCAACCTAGCCTTGAATCTCACTGGAGTGCCCTCAATGCCCTCCTTCATCGTGTACACCCACTTGCACCCAATTGCCTTCCGCCCCTTTAGAAGCTCAACAAGCTCCCATGTATCGTTCTTGTGAAGAGACTCCATTTCCTCCTGCATAGCCACCTGCCACGAAACAGCCTCCGAACTCTGCTCGGCCTCTCTGAAAGTAGTAGGCACCATCTCATCGATACTCTCCACCGGAAGTGCATATGCAACTGTGTCGGCATACCGTGCTGGCACTCGTATGTCTCTCCTCTGTCTCCGTGCCGCAATAGAATCCTGAACCTGAGCCGTCGGTCCCTGATCCTGCTCATGAGTACCCGTATCCTCCGCATCACCGTCGTGCTCGCCTGGCATCACCTCAGTCAGCACTCTAATGGATACTGCACTATCTGGACTCTGTGGAGCTGCATCAATCCCCACCACCTGCGAAATCTCCTCTGTCGGGTCGCTCTCCACCTGATGAGAACTGGGAAGCTTCAAGATAGAAGCCTCATCGAATGTGACGTCCCTACTCAGCATAATCTTCTTATCAACTGGATCCCAAAGCTTGTATCCCTTGACACCACGCTTGAATCCTACAAATATGGCCTTCCTAGCTCGAGGTTCCAACTTATCAGTCCTAACATGATAATATGCAGGGCAACCAAATACCTTGAGCTGGTCATAGTCATGTGCTGTCTCTCCTGACCACATCTCCATAGGGGTCTTCCCCTCAATCGCAGATGAAGGCAGCCTATTAATGAGGTGGCTCGCATAAGAAAGTGCCTCAGCCCAAAAAACCTTCTCCAAACCACTATGCGCCAATAAACATCGAATCTTCTCCAGCAAAGACCGATTTAACCTCTCCGCCACCCCATTCTGCTGCGGTGTATGACTAACTGTGAAGTGCCTCTCTATGCCCTCGTCTCGACATAGCTGCAAAAAGGGGTCTGAAGTATACTCGCCGCCGTTGTCGGATCGCAACGTCTTGATCTTTCTCCCAGTCTGCAGTTCCAATCTCTTCTTCCACTCCACAAACAAATCTAGGACTTCACTCTTATGCTTCATGGTGTATACCCAACATCACCTAGAATAGTCATCAACGAACGTGACGAACCAATGTCGACCACCAAGTGATGCCGTCTTGGTGGGACCCTAAACATCTGTGTGCACGTAGTCCAAGATGCCCCTCGTCCTATGAATGGCCGTCCCGAACTTCACCTTTGTCTTCTTGCCAAGTACACAGTGCTCACAGAATTCCACTTTACCACTCTTGGCTCCCTTCAAAAGCCCTTGCTTGCACAATGCCTGCAGTGACTTTTTACCTGTATGCCCTAGCCTGTAGTACCAAAGTCTGCTCATGTCCGCCTCTGAAATCGCCAAAGCAACCTGGCCAATCTCGGCGCTCCCTTTCAGATAGTATAGGTTATGACTGCGGACTCCCTTCATCACCACCAAAGATCCCTTAGTAACCTTTTCTACAGCATCCTCAAAGGTCACCCTGAATCCCTTTGCCTCCAAAGCCCCAACTGAGATAAGATTCTTCTTAAGTTGAGGAACGAATCTCACCTCCTTCAACTCACGGACTACTCCATCGTGCATCCGAATCCTCACGGTACCTATCCCACGAATGCCACAGGATTGATCATTTCCCATGACCACAACACCCCCATCGAGTCTCTCAAATGATGAGAACCAATCTCGCCTAGGAGTCACATGATAAGTAGCGTCAGAATCAAGCATCCACTCTGATGCATCCAAATGGTTCACCTCCGGAGTAATCAAAAGAGAAAAGCTCGAATCATCGGAATCATTACCGCTAGCAACATTCACCTCATTGGCCTTCGGGCCCTTATTCTTGCTATTCTCCTTTTCTTTGACTTTTGGGCAATCTCTCTTCCAATGTCCCTGCTCCTTACAGAATGCACATTGGTTCTTTCCAAGCTGGTGACGACCTCTTGACTTTGACCTCCCTCTATATTCACCTTTCTAATATGAGCTTCTACCTCTCGTCGACAAGACCTCTCCTGAAGTACTAGCGCGGGAAGTCTCCTTATCCTTCCTCCTCAAATCGTAGTTCATCAATGCGTTAGTCACTTCACTATAAGTGATAGAAGATCTCCTGTTCAGCAACGTAAGCACGAAGGTATCATACTCCTCATCTGGTAAGGAGCCCAAAAGAATAATAGTCTTGTACTCATCTGTGATCTTCTCATCCACGTTCGCCAAGTCCGACAACAACTTAGTATAGTTGTTCACATGAGCCGCTAGCGAGGTGCCTCGGGACATCTGGAATCTGAATAATCTTCGCAGCAAGTGCAACCTGTTCTCAACACTCTTCGTGAGATACTTGTTGTTGAGAATTTCCCACATCTTTATCGCAGACGTCACCCCAATCACATCGTATTTCAACTCCTGTTCCAAACAGGACCTGATCACCCCGTAAGTATTTCGATTCATCTTTTTCCATATCGCCTCTTCATATTTAGGTGGCCTCACATCGACCATGATGGTCTCCTCCAAATTTTGAGCATTGAGCGCATACTGTACGTCGCTCATCCACAAACCAAAATGATTTTGCCGTCGTATTTCACTACACTAATCTTAGTGTTCTGAAAACCCACTTGAACTGTGCTTGCCATCTTGCTGCTTTCACCAACTTCTTTACCCATAATCACAAATTTCAAATTGTAGAGAAAGATCCAAACTTTAAAAAGAATAAAAAATTACCCAACTGAACCCTAGATTGGATTCCAAATAGAACTCCTAACCACACGAGGAAAGCGAGATCTCCAACGGCAACTTCAAACCCTAACTCCACCAAAGCCTAGAACTCCAAGAACCAAGCTTCAAACTGAATCTTCCTCCACCTAATCCAAAACCCTAGATCTGAATCTGGGCTCTGATACCACTTGTCACGCGCCTATGTGGAAGCGTTGCACGCACACACAACGAACCTGTGATCACGAGTAGAAGAGAACCAAACACTTGCACAAACCAAGCCTAATACGACAAATCAATCCAAACACAGAGATATACGTGGTTCGGCAAGTTGCCTACGTCCACGGGGAGAGGATGGGGAGATTTTACTAAATCAAGGAGAATACAAAGGGTTACAATCACACAAATTCTCTAAAAATAACCCTCAACCAAAGATCTCACCTTGCTCACAATATCTCCCTCTCACAATGCTCAAAAGATTCCTCAATCTCTGATTAAAAATCCTAACAAATCGTTTCCCTATTTATATCAAAATAAAACCCCAATCAGACTGCAAATAGGAAACCTGAATATGCAAAAAACCCGTCACAAGTCGACTTAACAGTCACCACAAGTCTACTTGGCAGAGAGAAAAACAACAACTGGAGAGGACTTCGTAAGTCGACTTATCAGGTTCTATAAGTCGACTTGGCAGAGCGAAAAAACATAACTCCAGTGCAGATCGTAAGTCGACTCGTGCACACTGACAAGTCGACTTACCATAAGTCGACTTAGCCTTGTGCATGAGTCGACTTATGCCAGAAAATCTGGTTTTTCTGATTCTTCCACAATTCTCCACCTCGGCGAATTTTGCCAAAACTGAGCCGACACCAAACCAAGAGCATCACTGTGTCGTCTCTCCAAATACGGCTGCACCACCATGGTTACCTACGTACCCCCTTTCCCAAGGGATTAAGCCGCCCGTAGTTCATCCAAATGGCCGCCAACGGCCTCAACAATCATAAATATTTAACAAGTTTCTGCAATGATCAAACTTGTTGCTTGGAACCACCTTTGTGAGCATATCCGTCGGATTATCCTTCGTGTGGACCTTCACAATCTCCACATCGCCATCTTCAAGAACATCCCGAACGAAGTGATAACGAACATCAATGTGCTTCGTCCTCGCATGAAAAACCTGATTCTTCACCAAATATATAGCACTCATGCTATCACAATGAATAGCGACGGATCGCTGCGATATACCAAGTTCCTCCAAAAGTCCTCGAAGCCAAATAGCCTCCTTCACAGCCTCTGTAACTGCCATATACTCTGCCTCCGTCGTAGACAAAGCCACCGTAGACTGTAAGGTGCATCTCCAACACACCGGTGCACGGGTCAAAGTGAACACATACCCCGTAGTAGACCGGCGCTTATCCAAATCCCCGGCATAATCCGAATCAACATAGCCAATGCATAGCTGCCCACCTGTAGTGTCCCGCTCATAAACCAAACCAACATTGAGCGTACCTAGAATGTACCTCAAAATCCATCTTACGGCGTCCCAATGACCCACTCCTGGATCGTGCATGTATCTCGACACCATGCTCACCACCTGTGACAAATCCGGCCTCGTACATACCATCGCGTACATCAAGCTCCCAACTGCGCTCGCATATGGAGTCTTCGACATCAACTCACGGTCTTCAACTGACTTCGGTGAAAGGCCAGCTGAAAGCTTCAAATGGGCTCCCAACGGTACACCAACTGGCTTCGTATCCATGCTAACATGGAATCGCTGTAGAACCTTCTTCAAATAAGCCACCTGTGTCAAACAAATCCTGCCCTTCTCCTTGTCTCTGCCGATCTCCATCCCTAAAATGCGCTTCGCCTCACCCAAGTCCTTCATCTCAAACTCATTCGAAAGCTGAACTTTCAAATCATCTATAGCTGACCTGGAACTGGAGGCAACCAACATGTCATCGACATAAAACAACAAATAAATATACGCACCTCCTCTCAACTTGCAAAAATACACGTAAAGATGAAACTGGCTCCGAGTGTACGAATGACCAAGCATAAAACCATCGAATCGCCTATACCACTGTCGAGGAGACTGCTTCAAACCGTATAGCGATTTCTTTAACCTGCAAACCAACTTGTCTTTCCCTGCAGCTCGGAATCCCAATGGCTGAGTCATATATATTTCTTCATCAAGATCACCATGAAGAAATGCTGTCTTCACATCCAGCTGATCTAACTCCAAACCATACTGTGCCACCAAAGCTAGCAAAATCCGAATCGACGAATGCTTCACCACCGGAGAGAAAACCTTATTGTAATCAATACCTTCCTCCTGTGCATAGCCCTTCGCAACCAACCTAGCCTTGAATCTCACTGGAGTGCCCTCAATGCCCTCCTTCATCGTGTACACCCACTTGCACCCAATTGCCTTCCGCCCCTTTAGAAGCTCAACAAGCTCCCATGTATCGTTCTTGTGAAGAGACTCCATTTCCTCCTGCATAGCCACCTGCCACGAAACAGCCTCCGAACTCTGCTCGGCCTCTCTGAAAGTAGTAGGCACCATCTCATCGATACTCTCCACCGGAAGTGCATATGCAACTGTGTCGGCATACCGTGCTGGCACTCGTATGTCTCTCCTCTGTCTCCGTGCCGCAATAGAATCCTGAACCTGAGCCGTCGGTCCCTGATCCTGCTCATGAGTACCCGTATCCTCCGCATCACCGTCGTGCTCGCCTGGCATCACCTCAGTCAGCACTCTAATGGATACTGCACTATCTGGACTCTGTGGAGCTGCATCAATCCCCACCACCTGCGAAATCTCCTCTGTCGGGTCGCTCTCCACCTGATGAGAACTGGGAAGCTTCAAGATAGAAGCCTCATCGAATGTGACGTCCCTACTCAGCATAATCTTCTTATCAACTGGATCCCAAAGCTTGTATCCCTTGACACCACGCTTGAATCCTACAAATATGGCCTTCCTAGCTCGAGGTTCCAACTTATCAGTCCTAACATGATAATATGCAGGGCAACCAAATACCTTGAGCTGGTCATAGTCATGTGCTGTCTCTCCTGACCACATCTCCATAGGGGTCTTCCCCTCAATCGCAGATGAAGGCAGCCTATTAATGAGGTGGCTCGCATAAGAAAGTGCCTCAGCCCAAAAAACCTTCTCCAAACCACTATGCGCCAATAAACATCGAATCTTCTCCAGCAAAGACCGATTTAACCTCTCCGCCACCCCATTCTGCTGCGGTGTATGACTAACTGTGAAGTGCCTCTCTATGCCCTCGTCTCGACATAGCTGCAAAAAGGGGTCTGAAGTATACTCGCCGCCGTTGTCGGATCGCAACGTCTTGATCTTTCTCCCAGTCTGCAGTTCCAATCTCTTCTTCCACTCCACAAACAAATCTAGGACTTCACTCTTATGCTTCATGGTGTATACCCAACATCACCTAGAATAGTCATCAACGAACGTGACGAACCAATGTCGACCACCAAGTGATGCCGTCTTGGTGGGACCCTAAACATCTGTGTGCACGTAGTCCAAGATGCCCCTCGTCCTATGAATGGCCGTCCCGAACTTCACCTTTGTCTTCTTGCCAAGTACACAGTGCTCACAGAATTCCACTTTACCACTCTTGGCTCCCTTCAAAAGCCCTTGCTTGCACAATGCCTGCAGTGACTTTTTACCTGTATGCCCTAGCCTGTAGTACCAAAGTCTGCTCATGTCCGCCTCTGAAATCGCCAAAGCAACCTGGCCAATCTCGGCGCTCCCTTTCAGATAGTATAGGTTATGACTGCGGACTCCCTTCATCACCACCAAAGATCCCTTAGTAACCTTTTCTACAGCATCCTCAAAGGTCACCCTGAATCCCTTTGCCTCCAAAGCCCCAACTGAGATAAGATTCTTCTTAAGTTGAGGAACGAATCTCACCTCCTTCAACTCACGGACTACTCCATCGTGCATCCGAATCCTCACGGTACCTATCCCACGAATGCCACAGGATTGATCATTTCCCATGACCACAACACCCCCATCGAGTCTCTCAAATGATGAGAACCAATCTCGCCTAGGAGTCACATGATAAGTAGCGTCAGAATCAAGCATCCACTCTGATGCATCCAAATGGTTCACCTCCGGAGTAATCAAAAGAGAAAAGCTCGAATCATCGGAATCATTACCGCTAGCAACATTCACCTCATTGGCCTTCGGGCCCTTATTCTTGCTATTCTCCTTTTCTTTGACTTTTGGGCAATCTCTCTTCCAATGTCCCTGCTCCTTACAGAATGCACATTGGTTCTTTCCAAGCTGGTGACGACCTCTTGACTTTGACCTCCCTCTATATTCACCTTTCTAATATGAGCTTCTACCTCTCGTCGACAAGACCTCTCCTGAAGTACTAGCGCGGGAAGTCTCCTTATCCTTCCTCCTCAAATCGTAGTTCATCAATGCGTTAGTCACTTCACTATAAGTGATAGAAGATCTCCTGTTCAGCAACGTAAGCACGAAGGTATCATACTCCTCATCTGGTAAGGAGCCCAAAAGAATAATAGTCTTGTACTCATCTGTGATCTTCTCATCCACGTTCGCCAAGTCCGACAACAACTTAGTATAGTTGTTCACATGAGCCGCTAGCGAGGTGCCTCGGGACATCTGGAATCTGAATAATCTTCGCAGCAAGTGCAACCTGTTCTCAACACTCTTCGTGAGATACTTGTTGTTGAGAATTTCCCACATCTTTATCGCAGACGTCACCCCAATCACATCGTATTTCAACTCCTGTTCCAAACAGGACCTGATCACCCCGTAAGTATTTCGATTCATCTTTTTCCATATCGCCTCTTCATATTTAGGTGGCCTCACATCGACCATGATGGTCTCCTCCAAATTTTGAGCATTGAGCGCATACTGTACGTCGCTCATCCACAAACCAAAATGATTTTGCCGTCGTATTTCACTACACTAATCTTAGTGTTCTGAAAACCCACTTGAACTGTGCTTGCCATCTTGCTGCTTTCACCAACTTCTTTACCCATAATCACAAATTTCAAATTGTAGAGAAAGATCCAAACTTTAAAAAGAATAAAAAATTACCCAACTGAACCCTAGATTGGATTCCAAATAGAACTCCTAACCACACGAGGAAAGCGAGATCTCCAACGGCAACTTCAAACCCTAACTCCACCAAAGCCTAGAACTCCAAGAACCAAGCTTCAAACTGAATCTTCCTCCACCTAATCCAAAACCCTAGATCTGAATCTGGGCTCTGATACCACTTGTCACGCGCCTATGTGGAAGCGTTGCACGCACACACAACGAACCTGTGATCACGAGTAGAAGAGAACCAAACACTTGCACAAACCAAGCCTAATACGACAAATCAATCCAAACACAGAGATATACGTGGTTCGGCAAGTTGCCTACGTCCACGGGGAGAGGATGGGGAGATTTTACTAAATCAAGGAGAATACAAAGGGTTACAATCACACAAATTCTCTAAAAATAACCCTCAACCAAAGATCTCACCTTGCTCACAATATCTCCCTCTCACAATGCTCAAAAGATTCCTCAATCTCTGATTAAAAATCCTAACAAATCGTTTCCCTATTTATATCAAAATAAAACCCCAATCAGACTGCAAATAGGAAACCTGAATATGCAAAAAACCCGTCACAAGTCGACTTAACAGTCACCACAAGTCTACTTGGCAGAGAGAAAAACAACAACTGGAGAGGACTTCGTAAGTCGACTTATCAGGTTCTATAAGTCGACTTGGCAGAGCGAAAAAACATAACTCCAGTGCAGATCGTAAGTCGACTCGTGCACACTGACAAGTCGACTTACCATAAGTCGACTTAGCCTTGTGCATGAGTCGACTTATGCCAGAAAATCTGGTTTTTCTGATTCTTCCACAATTCTCCACCTCGGCGAATTTTGCCAAAACTGAGCCGACACCAAACCAAGAGCATCACTGTGTCGTCTCTCCAAATACGGCTGCACCACCATGGTTACCTACGTACCCCCTTTCCCAAGGGATTAAGCCGCCCGTAGTTCATCCAAATGGCCGCCAACGGCCTCAACAATCATAAATATTTAACAAGTTTCTGCAATGATCAAACTTGTTGCTTGGAACCACCTTTGTGAGCATATCCGTCGGATTATCCTTCGTGTGGACCTTCACAATCTCCACATCGCCATCTTCAAGAACATCCCGAACGAAGTGATAACGAACATCAATGTGCTTCGTCCTCGCATGAAAAACCTGATTCTTCACCAAATATATAGCACTCATGCTATCACAATGAATAGCGACGGATCGCTGCGATATACCAAGTTCCTCCAAAAGTCCTCGAAGCCAAATAGCCTCCTTCACAGCCTCTGTAACTGCCATATACTCTGCCTCCGTCGTAGACAAAGCCACCGTAGACTGTAAGGTGCATCTCCAACACACCGGTGCACGGGTCAAAGTGAACACATACCCCGTAGTAGACCGGCGCTTATCCAAATCCCCGGCATAATCCGAATCAACATAGCCAATGCATAGCTGCCCACCTGTAGTGTCCCGCTCATAAACCAAACCAACATTGAGCGTACCTAGAATGTACCTCAAAATCCATCTTACGGCGTCCCAATGACCCACTCCTGGATCGTGCATGTATCTCGACACCATGCTCACCACCTGTGACAAATCCGGCCTCGTACATACCATCGCGTACATCAAGCTCCCAACTGCGCTCGCATATGGAGTCTTCGACATCAACTCACGGTCTTCAACTGACTTCGGTGAAAGGCCAGCTGAAAGCTTCAAATGGGCTCCCAACGGTACACCAACTGGCTTCGTATCCATGCTAACATGGAATCGCTGTAGAACCTTCTTCAAATAAGCCACCTGTGTCAAACAAATCCTGCCCTTCTCCTTGTCTCTGCCGATCTCCATCCCTAAAATGCGCTTCGCCTCACCCAAGTCCTTCATCTCAAACTCATTCGAAAGCTGAACTTTCAAATCATCTATAGCTGACCTGGAACTGGAGGCAACCAACATGTCATCGACATAAAACAACAAATAAATATACGCACCTCCTCTCAACTTGCAAAAATACACGTAAAGATGAAACTGGCTCCGAGTGTACGAATGACCAAGCATAAAACCATCGAATCGCCTATACCACTGTCGAGGAGACTGCTTCAAACCGTATAGCGATTTCTTTAACCTGCAAACCAACTTGTCTTTCCCTGCAGCTCGGAATCCCAATGGCTGAGTCATATATATTTCTTCATCAAGATCACCATGAAGAAATGCTGTCTTCACATCCAGCTGATCTAACTCCAAACCATACTGTGCCACCAAAGCTAGCAAAATCCGAATCGACGAATGCTTCACCACCGGAGAGAAAACCTTATTGTAATCAATACCTTCCTCCTGTGCATAGCCCTTCGCAACCAACCTAGCCTTGAATCTCACTGGAGTGCCCTCAATGCCCTCCTTCATCGTGTACACCCACTTGCACCCAATTGCCTTCCGCCCCTTTAGAAGCTCAACAAGCTCCCATGTATCGTTCTTGTGAAGAGACTCCATTTCCTCCTGCATAGCCACCTGCCACGAAACAGCCTCCGAACTCTGCTCGGCCTCTCTGAAAGTAGTAGGCACCATCTCATCGATACTCTCCACCGGAAGTGCATATGCAACTGTGTCGGCATACCGTGCTGGCACTCGTATGTCTCTCCTCTGTCTCCGTGCCGCAATAGAATCCTGAACCTGAGCCGTCGGTCCCTGATCCTGCTCATGAGTACCCGTATCCTCCGCATCACCGTCGTGCTCGCCTGGCATCACCTCAGTCAGCACTCTAATGGATACTGCACTATCTGGACTCTGTGGAGCTGCATCAATCCCCACCACCTGCGAAATCTCCTCTGTCGGGTCGCTCTCCACCTGATGAGAACTGGGAAGCTTCAAGATAGAAGCCTCATCGAATGTGACGTCCCTACTCAGCATAATCTTCTTATCAACTGGATCCCAAAGCTTGTATCCCTTGACACCACGCTTGAATCCTACAAATATGGCCTTCCTAGCTCGAGGTTCCAACTTATCAGTCCTAACATGATAATATGCAGGGCAACCAAATACCTTGAGCTGGTCATAGTCATGTGCTGTCTCTCCTGACCACATCTCCATAGGGGTCTTCCCCTCAATCGCAGATGAAGGCAGCCTATTAATGAGGTGGCTCGCATAAGAAAGTGCCTCAGCCCAAAAAACCTTCTCCAAACCACTATGCGCCAATAAACATCGAATCTTCTCCAGCAAAGACCGATTTAACCTCTCCGCCACCCCATTCTGCTGCGGTGTATGACTAACTGTGAAGTGCCTCTCTATGCCCTCGTCTCGACATAGCTGCAAAAAGGGGTCTGAAGTATACTCGCCGCCGTTGTCGGATCGCAACGTCTTGATCTTTCTCCCAGTCTGCAGTTCCAATCTCTTCTTCCACTCCACAAACAAATCTAGGACTTCACTCTTATGCTTCATGGTGTATACCCAACATCACCTAGAATAGTCATCAACGAACGTGACGAACCAATGTCGACCACCAAGTGATGCCGTCTTGGTGGGACCCTAAACATCTGTGTGCACGTAGTCCAAGATGCCCCTCGTCCTATGAATGGCCGTCCCGAACTTCACCTTTGTCTTCTTGCCAAGTACACAGTGCTCACAGAATTCCACTTTACCACTCTTGGCTCCCTTCAAAAGCCCTTGCTTGCACAATGCCTGCAGTGACTTTTTACCTGTATGCCCTAGCCTGTAGTACCAAAGTCTGCTCATGTCCGCCTCTGAAATCGCCAAAGCAACCTGGCCAATCTCGGCGCTCCCTTTCAGATAGTATAGGTTATGACTGCGGACTCCCTTCATCACCACCAAAGATCCCTTAGTAACCTTTTCTACAGCATCCTCAAAGGTCACCCTGAATCCCTTTGCCTCCAAAGCCCCAACTGAGATAAGATTCTTCTTAAGTTGAGGAACGAATCTCACCTCCTTCAACTCACGGACTACTCCATCGTGCATCCGAATCCTCACGGTACCTATCCCACGAATGCCACAGGATTGATCATTTCCCATGACCACAACACCCCCATCGAGTCTCTCAAATGATGAGAACCAATCTCGCCTAGGAGTCACATGATAAGTAGCGTCAGAATCAAGCATCCACTCTGATGCATCCAAATGGTTCACCTCCGGAGTAATCAAAAGAGAAAAGCTCGAATCATCGGAATCATTACCGCTAGCAACATTCACCTCATTGGCCTTCGGGCCCTTATTCTTGCTATTCTCCTTTTCTTTGACTTTTGGGCAATCTCTCTTCCAATGTCCCTGCTCCTTACAGAATGCACATTGGTTCTTTCCAAGCTGGTGACGACCTCTTGACTTTGACCTCCCTCTATATTCACCTTTCTAATATGAGCTTCTACCTCTCGTCGACAAGACCTCTCCTGAAGTACTAGCGCGGGAAGTCTCCTTATCCTTCCTCCTCAAATCGTAGTTCATCAATGCGTTAGTCACTTCACTATAAGTGATAGAAGATCTCCTGTTCAGCAACGTAAGCACGAAGGTATCATACTCCTCATCTGGTAAGGAGCCCAAAAGAATAATAGTCTTGTACTCATCTGTGATCTTCTCATCCACGTTCGCCAAGTCCGACAACAACTTAGTATAGTTGTTCACATGAGCCGCTAGCGAGGTGCCTCGGGACATCTGGAATCTGAATAATCTTCGCAGCAAGTGCAACCTGTTCTCAACACTCTTCGTGAGATACTTGTTGTTGAGAATTTCCCACATCTTTATCGCAGACGTCACCCCAATCACATCGTATTTCAACTCCTGTTCCAAACAGGACCTGATCACCCCGTAAGTATTTCGATTCATCTTTTTCCATATCGCCTCTTCATATTTAGGTGGCCTCACATCGACCATGATGGTCTCCTCCAAATTTTGAGCATTGAGCGCATACTGTACGTCGCTCATCCACAAACCAAAATGATTTTGCCGTCGTATTTCACTACACTAATCTTAGTGTTCTGAAAACCCACTTGAACTGTGCTTGCCATCTTGCTGCTTTCACCAACTTCTTTACCCATAATCACAAATTTCAAATTGTAGAGAAAGATCCAAACTTTAAAAAGAATAAAAAATTACCCAACTGAACCCTAGATTGGATTCCAAATAGAACTCCTAACCACACGAGGAAAGCGAGATCTCCAACGGCAACTTCAAACCCTAACTCCACCAAAGCCTAGAACTCCAAGAACCAAGCTTCAAACTGAATCTTCCTCCACCTAATCCAAAACCCTAGATCTGAATCTGGGCTCTGATACCACTTGTCACGCGCCTATGTGGAAGCGTTGCACGCACACACAACGAACCTGTGATCACGAGTAGAAGAGAACCAAACACTTGCACAAACCAAGCCTAATACGACAAATCAATCCAAACACAGAGATATACGTGGTTCGGCAAGTTGCCTACGTCCACGGGGAGAGGATGGGGAGATTTTACTAAATCAAGGAGAATACAAAGGGTTACAATCACACAAATTCTCTAAAAATAACCCTCAACCAAAGATCTCACCTTGCTCACAATATCTCCCTCTCACAATGCTCAAAAGATTCCTCAATCTCTGATTAAAAATCCTAACAAATCGTTTCCCTATTTATATCAAAATAAAACCCCAATCAGACTGCAAATAGGAAACCTGAATATGCAAAAAACCCGTCACAAGTCGACTTAACAGTCACCACAAGTCTACTTGGCAGAGAGAAAAACAACAACTGGAGAGGACTTCGTAAGTCGACTTATCAGGTTCTATAAGTCGACTTGGCAGAGCGAAAAAACATAACTCCAGTGCAGATCGTAAGTCGACTCGTGCACACTGACAAGTCGACTTACCATAAGTCGACTTAGCCTTGTGCATGAGTCGACTTATGCCAGAAAATCTGGTTTTTCTGATTCTTCCACAATTCTCCACCTCGGCGAATTTTGCCAAAACTGAGCCGACACCAAACCAAGAGCATCACTGTGTCGTCTCTCCAAATACGGCTGCACCACCATGGTTACCTACGTACCCCCTTTCCCAAGGGATTAAGCCGCCCGTAGTTCATCCAAATGGCCGCCAACGGCCTCAACAATCATAAATATTTAACAAGTTTCTGCAATGATCAAACTTGTTGCTTGGAACCACCTTTGTGAGCATATCCGTCGGATTATCCTTCGTGTGGACCTTCACAATCTCCACATCGCCATCTTCAAGAACATCCCGAACGAAGTGATAACGAACATCAATGTGCTTCGTCCTCGCATGAAAAACCTGATTCTTCACCAAATATATAGCACTCATGCTATCACAATGAATAGCGACGGATCGCTGCGATATACCAAGTTCCTCCAAAAGTCCTCGAAGCCAAATAGCCTCCTTCACAGCCTCTGTAACTGCCATATACTCTGCCTCCGTCGTAGACAAAGCCACCGTAGACTGTAAGGTGCATCTCCAACACACCGGTGCACGGGTCAAAGTGAACACATACCCCGTAGTAGACCGGCGCTTATCCAAATCCCCGGCATAATCCGAATCAACATAGCCAATGCATAGCTGCCCACCTGTAGTGTCCCGCTCATAAACCAAACCAACATTGAGCGTACCTAGAATGTACCTCAAAATCCATCTTACGGCGTCCCAATGACCCACTCCTGGATCGTGCATGTATCTCGACACCATGCTCACCACCTGTGACAAATCCGGCCTCGTACATACCATCGCGTACATCAAGCTCCCAACTGCGCTCGCATATGGAGTCTTCGACATCAACTCACGGTCTTCAACTGACTTCGGTGAAAGGCCAGCTGAAAGCTTCAAATGGGCTCCCAACGGTACACCAACTGGCTTCGTATCCATGCTAACATGGAATCGCTGTAGAACCTTCTTCAAATAAGCCACCTGTGTCAAACAAATCCTGCCCTTCTCCTTGTCTCTGCCGATCTCCATCCCTAAAATGCGCTTCGCCTCACCCAAGTCCTTCATCTCAAACTCATTCGAAAGCTGAACTTTCAAATCATCTATAGCTGACCTGGAACTGGAGGCAACCAACATGTCATCGACATAAAACAACAAATAAATATACGCACCTCCTCTCAACTTGCAAAAATACACGTAAAGATGAAACTGGCTCCGAGTGTACGAATGACCAAGCATAAAACCATCGAATCGCCTATACCACTGTCGAGGAGACTGCTTCAAACCGTATAGCGATTTCTTTAACCTGCAAACCAACTTGTCTTTCCCTGCAGCTCGGAATCCCAATGGCTGAGTCATATATATTTCTTCATCAAGATCACCATGAAGAAATGCTGTCTTCACATCCAGCTGATCTAACTCCAAACCATACTGTGCCACCAAAGCTAGCAAAATCCGAATCGACGAATGCTTCACCACCGGAGAGAAAACCTTATTGTAATCAATACCTTCCTCCTGTGCATAGCCCTTCGCAACCAACCTAGCCTTGAATCTCACTGGAGTGCCCTCAATGCCCTCCTTCATCGTGTACACCCACTTGCACCCAATTGCCTTCCGCCCCTTTAGAAGCTCAACAAGCTCCCATGTATCGTTCTTGTGAAGAGACTCCATTTCCTCCTGCATAGCCACCTGCCACGAAACAGCCTCCGAACTCTGCTCGGCCTCTCTGAAAGTAGTAGGCACCATCTCATCGATACTCTCCACCGGAAGTGCATATGCAACTGTGTCGGCATACCGTGCTGGCACTCGTATGTCTCTCCTCTGTCTCCGTGCCGCAATAGAATCCTGAACCTGAGCCGTCGGTCCCTGATCCTGCTCATGAGTACCCGTATCCTCCGCATCACCGTCGTGCTCGCCTGGCATCACCTCAGTCAGCACTCTAATGGATACTGCACTATCTGGACTCTGTGGAGCTGCATCAATCCCCACCACCTGCGAAATCTCCTCTGTCGGGTCGCTCTCCACCTGATGAGAACTGGGAAGCTTCAAGATAGAAGCCTCATCGAATGTGACGTCCCTACTCAGCATAATCTTCTTATCAACTGGATCCCAAAGCTTGTATCCCTTGACACCACGCTTGAATCCTACAAATATGGCCTTCCTAGCTCGAGGTTCCAACTTATCAGTCCTAACATGATAATATGCAGGGCAACCAAATACCTTGAGCTGGTCATAGTCATGTGCTGTCTCTCCTGACCACATCTCCATAGGGGTCTTCCCCTCAATCGCAGATGAAGGCAGCCTATTAATGAGGTGGCTCGCATAAGAAAGTGCCTCAGCCCAAAAAACCTTCTCCAAACCACTATGCGCCAATAAACATCGAATCTTCTCCAGCAAAGACCGATTTAACCTCTCCGCCACCCCATTCTGCTGCGGTGTATGACTAACTGTGAAGTGCCTCTCTATGCCCTCGTCTCGACATAGCTGCAAAAAGGGGTCTGAAGTATACTCGCCGCCGTTGTCGGATCGCAACGTCTTGATCTTTCTCCCAGTCTGCAGTTCCAATCTCTTCTTCCACTCCACAAACAAATCTAGGACTTCACTCTTATGCTTCATGGTGTATACCCAACATCACCTAGAATAGTCATCAACGAACGTGACGAACCAATGTCGACCACCAAGTGATGCCGTCTTGGTGGGACCCTAAACATCTGTGTGCACGTAGTCCAAGATGCCCCTCGTCCTATGAATGGCCGTCCCGAACTTCACCTTTGTCTTCTTGCCAAGTACACAGTGCTCACAGAATTCCACTTTACCACTCTTGGCTCCCTTCAAAAGCCCTTGCTTGCACAATGCCTGCAGTGACTTTTTACCTGTATGCCCTAGCCTGTAGTACCAAAGTCTGCTCATGTCCGCCTCTGAAATCGCCAAAGCAACCTGGCCAATCTCGGCGCTCCCTTTCAGATAGTATAGGTTATGACTGCGGACTCCCTTCATCACCACCAAAGATCCCTTAGTAACCTTTTCTACAGCATCCTCAAAGGTCACCCTGAATCCCTTTGCCTCCAAAGCCCCAACTGAGATAAGATTCTTCTTAAGTTGAGGAACGAATCTCACCTCCTTCAACTCACGGACTACTCCATCGTGCATCCGAATCCTCACGGTACCTATCCCACGAATGCCACAGGATTGATCATTTCCCATGACCACAACACCCCCATCGAGTCTCTCAAATGATGAGAACCAATCTCGCCTAGGAGTCACATGATAAGTAGCGTCAGAATCAAGCATCCACTCTGATGCATCCAAATGGTTCACCTCCGGAGTAATCAAAAGAGAAAAGCTCGAATCATCGGAATCATTACCGCTAGCAACATTCACCTCATTGGCCTTCGGGCCCTTATTCTTGCTATTCTCCTTTTCTTTGACTTTTGGGCAATCTCTCTTCCAATGTCCCTGCTCCTTACAGAATGCACATTGGTTCTTTCCAAGCTGGTGACGACCTCTTGACTTTGACCTCCCTCTATATTCACCTTTCTAATATGAGCTTCTACCTCTCGTCGACAAGACCTCTCCTGAAGTACTAGCGCGGGAAGTCTCCTTATCCTTCCTCCTCAAATCGTAGTTCATCAATGCGTTAGTCACTTCACTATAAGTGATAGAAGATCTCCTGTTCAGCAACGTAAGCACGAAGGTATCATACTCCTCATCTGGTAAGGAGCCCAAAAGAATAATAGTCTTGTACTCATCTGTGATCTTCTCATCCACGTTCGCCAAGTCCGACAACAACTTAGTATAGTTGTTCACATGAGCCGCTAGCGAGGTGCCTCGGGACATCTGGAATCTGAATAATCTTCGCAGCAAGTGCAACCTGTTCTCAACACTCTTCGTGAGATACTTGTTGTTGAGAATTTCCCACATCTTTATCGCAGACGTCACCCCAATCACATCGTATTTCAACTCCTGTTCCAAACAGGACCTGATCACCCCGTAAGTATTTCGATTCATCTTTTTCCATATCGCCTCTTCATATTTAGGTGGCCTCACATCGACCATGATGGTCTCCTCCAAATTTTGAGCATTGAGCGCATACTGTACGTCGCTCATCCACAAACCAAAATGATTTTGCCGTCGTATTTCACTACACTAATCTTAGTGTTCTGAAAACCCACTTGAACTGTGCTTGCCATCTTGCTGCTTTCACCAACTTCTTTACCCATAATCACAAATTTCAAATTGTAGAGAAAGATCCAAACTTTAAAAAGAATAAAAAATTACCCAACTGAACCCTAGATTGGATTCCAAATAGAACTCCTAACCACACGAGGAAAGCGAGATCTCCAACGGCAACTTCAAACCCTAACTCCACCAAAGCCTAGAACTCCAAGAACCAAGCTTCAAACTGAATCTTCCTCCACCTAATCCAAAACCCTAGATCTGAATCTGGGCTCTGATACCACTTGTCACGCGCCTATGTGGAAGCGTTGCACGCACACACAACGAACCTGTGATCACGAGTAGAAGAGAACCAAACACTTGCACAAACCAAGCCTAATACGACAAATCAATCCAAACACAGAGATATACGTGGTTCGGCAAGTTGCCTACGTTCACGGGGAGAGGATGGGGAGATTTCACTAAATCAAGGAGAATACAAAGGGTTACAATCACACAAATTCTCTCAAAATAACCCTCAACCAAAGATCTCACCTTGCTCACAATATCTCCCTCTCACAATGCTCAAAAGATTCCTCAATCTCTGATTAAAAACCCTAACAAATCGTTTTCCTATTTATATCAAAACAAAACCCCAATCAGACTGCAAATAGGAAACCTGAATATGCAAAAAACCCGTCACAAGTCGACTTAACAGTCACCACAAGTCGACTTGGCAGAGAGAAAAACAACAACTGGAGAGGACTTCGTAAGTCGACTTATCAGGTTCTATAAGTCGACTTGGCAGAGCGAAAAAACATAACTCCAGTGCAGATCGTAAGTCGACTCGTGCACACTGACAAGTCGACTTACCATAAGTCGACTTAGCCTTGTGCATTGTAGGCATCAAAAATTGCCGATAGGTCCCCGCACACAGCTCAGTGT
>BQKN01016402.1:0-10382 GCA_022839385.1 Asparagus kiusianus | reverse complement strand
TAGATATACACATATATCGTCCTCACTCATACTAGGAAATCCTTAGCAGGCTCTATACATGAATCCTAAGAAACTCTATCCTAGCTCTATGACTCGACACAGGATAATCCTAAGGATACTAGAACTAGAGATCTGATACCAACCGTGATGCCCCTGGATTCACACAAGGCTACAGTCCAATGTGAAACCAAGAATATCAAACCTGCCATGTACCACACCGTGCAATAACATGTTTTACCATCAATTACTATCTCTCTAGTAGAGTCAATAACATGTGTAGGTACAAAAGCAAGTAAAAGATAATACAAGAGATAACTGATAAAATGATAGAGATTAAATTAATATTTCATCATCCAACATACAGAAATACAAGATAAATGTCTGAAATAAATAAACTGGAGTCTCAACAAATCTCAAATACAAAATGTCTGAGTAAAGGAAATAAGGCACACAGCCTTAACAACTTGTAGAATAAATCCTTCAAATGTCTAAACAAAAGTCTACAGTGGAGTTCAAAAGTAAAATATAACTGTAATAGATAGCTAAATCACTAATGTGTATCGCCATCAACCTGCGACTCTCCCTGCACATGGCTCGTTACCTGAAATGGGGAGGGACAACGAGCGTCAAAGCGCTAGCGAGCAACATCACAACCAACCCCAAGGGAGAGGGCTCGTTGTATATAGAAAATACAGTTAATACATATATACATAAAATCACTGATCCTATTTAGGAAAATACAATACGAGCTTAGGTACGTCGAGCGAAAAAATCCAAACAAGGAAACCCTCATGTATATACCTTGTAGCTCAAATTGTAAATCCCTAATAAATAGAGGGTTTTAGTATTTAGGAAATTACAATACGAGCATAGGTACGTCGAGCAAAATAATCCAAACAAGGTAAACCCTCATGTATATCTCAAATTGTAAATTCCTAAATACCAAACCCGAAATCTACTACCAGAATAATAATATAAGGAAAAACAAACCCATCTCAGCTATCAAATATAGCGTCATGTCACGACCTACAAATTGTCATGTAATAACATAAATAAGAGTCCTGTCAACACCTATATAAGTGTCATGTCCAACCTATATGGTGTCATGTACCAAACTCATGTAGAAAGCCATACTCAAGGTTTAAACAGGTGTCCAACACATGGAATAAAAGTAATGAATGTCCAACACATGGACTGCATAATACCATTTCCCCAACACATGGGCTGAATGATAAATGTCCAACACATTGACTGAATAATAGAATTGCCCAACACATGGACTGAATGATAAATGTCCAACACATGGATTGAATAATGGAATTGCCAAACACATGGACTGAATGATAAATAAACTTACACTAATACAGTATACTAAGAATCGAGACCAC
The DNA here is from genome assembly GCA_022839385.1 of Asparagus kiusianus. Lineage (NCBI taxonomy): Eukaryota > Viridiplantae > Streptophyta > Magnoliopsida > Asparagales > Asparagaceae > Asparagus > Asparagus kiusianus. The sequence goes on along the minus strand of BQKN01016402.1, from coordinate 8,994 downwards.
TTCTCGTTCGCACTAAATTTACATAACAAGAATATACGTGCACAAACAGTTTCGGTTAAACCAAATCAACCCAAACAAATCCAAACCGAGGAAACTGAAATTTTCCTTATCAGTCGATTCGTGAGTCGACTGGGATCATCGGTCGACTCATTAGTCGACTTGACAGACAGAAAAGAAGAAAGATGTAAATTTCCCGTCAGTCGACTCATTGGTCGACTCATAAGTCGACTCATTGGTCGACTCATAAGTTGACTCATAAGTCGACTCATAAGAGGACTGATAAGTCGACTGAGCAGACAGATATCCAGTTTCATACATATGATGTTTATTTGTAAATTTTTCAACCTAAAATAAATCTCTTCATCATTTTCAGTAGTATATCTCTGATTCTAACATATGTGTACCAACAGAAATGAAAGATTTGCATGTGAATACATACACTTAAAAGCCTAAACATATAAACATGTTTAAAAACATATTGAAATCAGTAAATCACAATAAAACTCAGGTTTTAAACTAAATTCCAGATCTGGATCTAAATTACAAAATATTGGTGAGCTTTTAGGGTTTGGGAGAGAGAGAGTGGGCTAGGGTTTTGAGTTCTGATGAAGATTCTCGGGTAGGAGAGGATATAAACAAGCGGTTAAACCCGAAATAAACCCGAACCCCAAAACCCGAATAGACCCAAAAAGAAAACAGAATTTTAACCCATAAGTCGACTTATTGGTCGACTCATGAGTCGACTCATGAGTCGACTAAGCAGACACAAATCCTAATCATGCATGTTTTGCTTATTTGCAAAACCAATGCACAAAACTCTATATACATACACTCATGACAACTCTAATAAATTGTTATTAAGTACTTCCATGACCTCAAGCTATTTATCATGATAAAAATTTATCTATCACTAATAGATATCACATTTATTCATAAAAAAAATACGGGGTTTTACATGAAGGTCTCTGTTTGGAGAGCCTTGAGTATCAAAATCTCCAGCCTCAATCGAATGCCAAGCCTTCTTCATGTTGGCTGAAGGAGGCTATAAATAAGCAAGGGATGTCATGAGCCATCCCTTGATTTGTGGGATATGACCATCAATGGGTGAGGGCACCATGCCCTCCCCTAGCTGTGGGATGTGACCACTATGGAGGTGATGAGAGTCATGCCTCATCATCACCTAGGATATGGAAAGTGGGTAGGCCCACTCCCATAAGCAAGCAGCCCGCTTGCATTGCTCAGGCGAGGCTACCAAAGCTATGGGTGAACTTGTGATCTGTCTGAATGCTCAGGCGAGCTTACAAGAGAGCTTGGCGAATAGGTAGGGTTAGCTAGTGGGCCCCTCCAACATATGAGTTAGTGTTCGTTAGCAAGCGGAGTTCGTGCAGGCGAACTCCCTGCAGGCATGCTTGACTCGTGCGGGTGAGCGAAGCATTTAGGTGAGGCTGAACTCATACTGGCGAGCTTAATGATTTGACAAGCTTAATTCATGCGGGCGAGTCAAGCTAACAGGCGATGCTTGAGCTCTACGGGCAAGCTCAATAGTACAAGGATAGGTTGAATTTTGCGGGCGAACTCAAAAATTAGGAGTGGGTAAGCTTAATAAACAGGAGAGATTGAGCTCTACGGGCGAGCTCGATGAGAAGGCGAGGTTGAGCTCTATGGGCAAGCTCAATAAATAGGCGAGGTTGAGCTCTACGCGCAAGCTTAACAAATAGGCAAAGTTGAGCTCTACGGGCGAGCTCAATGAACAGGGGAGATTAAGCTTTACGGGCGAGCTCAATAAACAGGTGAAGTTGAGATTTACGGATGAGCTCAACAAATGGGTAGGGTTGAGCCCTACAGGTGAACTAAACAATCAGGAGATGTTTAGCTCGTACTGGCAAGCAGAGCGTGTTGTCAAGCTCGCTCGTGCTTAAAGGTGAGCTTTGCTAGGCTCGCTGAATGCAGACGAGACCAAACTATTGGCAGGTGAGGCTAAACAATTAGGCAATTTTCACTACCTACAAGACCCCCTTCAAAGTTTTCAGACCTAGATCAAGTTAAATATGGTCTAGAACACTTTGAATAAAAAGACTCACTATTTCCTGGTTTGAGCATATTAGAGCCCCTTGGTCGAGTTGATCTCTTCAGGCGAACTCGATGAAGTGTAGGAGAGCTCAAGCCATTGGCAGGGGAGCTCTAAATATGTGGGCAAGTTGGATCACTGTCGGCGAGGTTCGAACTCGAGATGTCGTTAGGCAAGCTTCACGCTTGAAGGCGAGCTCAAGCCTGTAGGCAACGCTTAAAAATTAATAAATAGGCCACGTGTTTGCAGACGGGCCACGTGTTCGTAGGTGTACGCTTTGTGCATGCCAACTAAGGCGACGCATGCATGTCAGATCATAATAAATGCGATCTAACCAGGTGGTCTCATCTTCCCACGCTTGATTTGAGTCATGGATTTGGCAGCTCTTTTGATCATGATCGTCGTTTCAACATAAGATCGTGGCTGCTGATTTCAAAAGCTTTGATCTTAGTCGTTGATTTGAAGGTGAACCGCCTTGTCAGTTGGGTCTCGAATCCAATAACCGTTCGATTTGAGATTCGCTCTCGACCTTTCGATTTGAACTGTCGAATGCAAACCGTTGCAGGTGATCCGAGCCGTTGATTTCGGTTTGAGATGATAAATCTTAGCTGTCAGAGGATCGGCTATAAATAGGCTTCATCTCCTTCCTTGGAAGATTTCTACATGCTCAAAATTTTCACTCACTTAAGCTTTTGTAAAGGGAAAAATTCACAGCTTTCCTCATCTTAAATCTGAGATGGCACCCAGGAAGATGCTTGCCTCTAAGGGGAAGGAGAAAGCTTCCTCTTCCACCACTTCTATTGTTTTCGCGGCCACCATCATTGCCCGATCCCATTCTAGTAGGCTTTGAGAATCGTTCGGACTAGTTAGGGAAGATGAACAGTTGTTATTCATCATTAGTTGTGAGCTCTGCTATTCAGGCGAGCTTTGCCCTTGTTAGGCAAGCTCTGCTTTGGTCAGGCAAGCTCAGCCTTGTCAGGTGAGCTTCGTTTATCAGGTGAGCTTTGCTTTGGTCAGGCGAACTCAGCCTTGTCAGGCGAGCTTTGTCTGTCATGTGAGTTCAGCCTGTTAGGGCACGTCGCCTGTTTTGCAGACTTAGAATTTTTTTAAAAGGTTGAAAATTTCCTAACTCCTTATTGTGCTTTGCAGCTGCCTTCTCTGATGAGGCCCTCCCGAGGGGTAGGGCCATTGGACTTGCTGGCGGCACTGGTTTCATGGCCCCTCCCTGGTTTCCGCTCCTTGACCTAATGCCGGTGTTTAACGCTGATAAGACGAGTGAGCTGAAGTAAGTGGTGTTAGAGGGACACTATTTGATGCTGCGAAAACTATCCACAGACGTGGCACTTGTAGACTCTCAGCATCGAGAAATGAGGAAACCTAACTTTATGTTTGGTGACATTATAGCTGACCCCTCCATCATGTTTCTTAGTGAGAGCATGTGGCTCCGCGAGATAGATGGGGTTTGTTACTTCCTCCACCGTATGGTGAGGGGGTTCTCACTGGTAGAATTACGTTCCCTCTCCATCCCCCATACTAGTAACTGGGAGCTAACTCCATCTTAAGACGAAGTTACTTGCGGACTTTTCATAGGTTCTTCAGCTTTAGTAAGCATGTCATCGCTCTACACCCGGGCCTCCTACAGAGTGAGCTTCCTATGACAGAGACACCTACGGTGGCCGAGACCTTTCATTGGTGTTTCTTCAGAGCCAGGGGTTAGTCCTCCTCTAAGGATTTCAGAGCCTATGGGTGGATTCACCCGTCAATAGGCAATGGACCATGGTGGTACAGAATCACTGAGTACGTGTTAGCGGAGAACTCTAACTTGCACGGGTCAGATCTCTATAGGGCTATCAGGGCCACTCAGTATGATCTCAAGATCAGTGATCCCTAGATTCATAGCATTCTGGAACTCAACTGTCCGAACAGTTGCACATTTTTCACACCGAACAGGGAGTTGGGGCTGGCGCTTCATGAGATGTATGAAGTGTCCGGACTGCCGATGGGGGAGTTCTCGTACGAAGAGTACATCCCCAGCCAACAAGAAATCAACCACCTCTCTGATCAGGGCCCTCAGATGGTGGAGACTCTATGGGAGCTTCTCTACCACTACGACATCTGCTTGGATACCCTTGGATCGGTAGATCACAAGGGTAAGAAGAAAAGGATGGCAGGCATCAACCATAAGAACTGGGTGGATTACTTGTTCTGTCAAAACGAGGATAAGAGACTGGCCATCCTGCCGTTGAAGAAGTGTGATCCAGCAGAGATAGAAAGGAGAATATCCGAGAGTAGATATTCAACCTCTCTTGATCACGATGAAGATGGTTTTAAGGCTGGTATGATCTTTGAGTCGTACCATCATCAAGCCGGGTCTGCAATATCGGTAAAATCTTTGCTTGCTGGCTACTTGATATTATAGCTGAAGAGATGCATGGTTCCCACGCATTCCTTCGAGTCAATTCTGGTGGATGTGGTTTACACAGCTGTCCTCTTGGTGTATGGACGGCCATACGCCTTAATGTCGGCTATGACGGACTACATTCAGAGCGGGCTTCGAAAGCTATGGATGTAGTTTTGCCGCTTCTAGTTTGTTGATGAGGAGGGATGAGAAGAGGTGGCCAAGACCTTGAATCCCCGGGTTCACATGCCTTACACATATTTGATAGCCTGGTTCATCAGACACTATGAGTGTTTGATGTCTGTGCCCTCAGCGTAGCTAAAAGGAGGGTTCATACTCTTTGTTCAACGATTGGAGAGCTGCTCCTCAAAGCTCAAAGATATAGTTGAAATGAGGAGGGAGCTATCCTTCTTCGGCAATTATGATTTTTCTGATTTTTTCGTTACTTCTCCTGCAAGAGATATGGTGAGTCGATTCGGGATGCACTGGCTATGGACAGACACACCGCTCTGTCTTTGGGTGCTTTCCGATGGATGGTGAACATCCGCTAGGGTTACCACATCCTCTAGACAGGTCCGGTGTGCTATTTGTAACCCTATATCCCCTACTGATTTGCCCACCAATTCGGGTATGATTAGTTGTACGTAGGAAATGTCAACCCCCAGCTGAGTTTTAAAGGGGGGTTAGTGAACGGCACACGCGGGTGGTTTTGGATGCACGCAGGTGTACAAATGCGAGGTTTGAGCTTCCACGTCGGGACCGGGCCCTCCGTCCTATGCTTACATACTATAAATGGTATTGGGGCATGAGTGTGAATCTAGAGGGGTTCATTATTCGTGAATCTTGCTTGGTGGCAGAGAGGCGCTGATCGAGGGCTATTTCTTGAGCCTCGAGGCGAGGGGGTCATCGAAAAGTTAAGAAGCCCAAAGTGGTTCCTACCGAAGAGGCCACTCGAGAAGATTGGGAAGAGGGGTTGTATGAGAGGTTGGGGAGTTTCCTCCCTGACCAATATGACCCATCCCAGTCGGGGCTCGGCGAAGGGCAAGAGGCAACCATGGGTTAGCCAGGGTGGAAGAGCGCTTAGAGCATGCCAAGACCTCTATCGTGGAGCGAATGTAGGCTCTAGCTTTTTCTTATGACTTCCCGCCTTCTCAGCATGAGCGGGAGGTGGATGTTGGTGCTACCTTCGAGAGGGCAATAAAGAGGGCCCGTGGTGAAGAGGCGACAGCAGATGTCGATACGAAGGAGGGTTAACCTATCGCTAATCCCTCTCCAAATTTGGAAGCGGCCTTGCCCATCACCGAATCTATCCCACCAACTTTAGACGTGTTGGTTCCTCTTGGCCAATCGACTGTTTTAGCAGATAGTCATCTCTTTGTCCTTTGTTTGATTATCAAGTTATTTCTACTAAATACAGGGACGATGGCTGCGACAGGTCTTGTTCCCTCAAATAGGGGAGAGGAAGAGGATGAACTGTTGGATTATTCAGGCGGGAATGACCTCGCCTTTCATCGCTCGTCCAACCTTGATTCTCTAGCTGAGGACTTGGAAATCACAAGTTCTCTTCCCACTCAAACGTTATCTATCGCCACTCAGCTTGTTAACTCTTTTACTTTTCGGAGTCCATTTCAGTAAATAAGCTAACTTTCTTATTATTCGGTAGGTGGCATGACTTCTGATGCTTTGGGGGAATGGATCGGCTTGGTGGGAGCTGCTCATGTAGGCGTACTAGCTTCACCCTGACTACATGCCATTGAGCAAGTGAATCCCCAAGTCGTGGTGGCGATGTCAACAGGGGCGGCAGAGAAGGTGCCGGCTTGTGAAAAGGCACCAAGTCAGAAGGAGGAGGTGCATGTTCAACAAGGGGTGCCTATTCCGGCCGGGAAGGTATCGATTCAAGGAAAGGTGATGAATCAAGGGGAGGAGTCCTCGACCCAAGAGGAGGCACCGGTTAAAGAAGAGGCACTAATCCATGAGGCCTCAGTTCAGGAAAAGGCACCAACTCTGAGAGGGGAGGCTTCGTCTCAAGAGGAGGCACTGCCTGGGGAAGAGACAATGATCCTAGGTGAGGAGTCGGCTCAAGGGGAGGAGTCAGATCAAATGATAGTTGCCACGGGCATTCAGGTCTAAGTTCAGCTTGTCGAGGATGTTACTCTTTCTCCTGCTTCTCGTTTCAACCAAAGAATCATGGAGCAGACCACTGAGAATTTCCAGGCTTGCCTCCGTGATAGCATCCAAATGGTGTTGGAAGAAGGCTGCCCTTTTAGTGGGTTCAGACCATACTTGGACATGTATCTTGTTGAATTACGTGTGTTGACGGGTGCGTATGCAACTTCCCTATTCCATTGGCGTATGGAGGCGACAGAAAGGGATGTCCAGGCATTGCTCGCCCTTCATTTTGAGAATTTGGTTGTCGTGGACACTGAAAATGCTTGGTCTGTTTTGAAGGAACAGGAGCAATTCTTGGATGAGACCATGGCCAAGCAGACCCGGTTGTCGCTAGAGGTAGAGCGGGCTTCTGCAACAAGCAAGGAGGTGGTCGGGGAGCATTGAAAGACTAGCGCCTTTTTGCAGATGCGGCCCAATCTATATCGAATTCTAAGAAAACCATTACCAAACTGTAGGCCTTTCTGGTTGCCAAAGAGTCGGCTCATGAACGGGCGCTGAAGGAGCTGGCGAAGATCGAGCACCAACGACAACTGACTATCGCCGATTTCGAGGAGAAAAGTCAAGCCCTGGAAGCAGTGAGAAATAAGCTTCACTAGGCGGTCTCACTCGTCGAGGAAGACCTTCACCAAGAGATCCTCACTACTTTAGAGGTAGAGCACAGGAGAGTGATCCGACATGCCAAGTCACGATTGAAGCAGTTTTGACTGGGTCCAGCTCAGTGGAGCAGGTTGATCTTGAGACTTTTTGTATTGTCATGACTTTGTTCGAATCCATTGTCTCAAAATCTGCTCACGAATGAATTTTATGCTTTTGTTGCCCAATGTCATGTGCATAGACTGAAGACTAAAGAAGTCAAGAATTGAAATAACCCACAAGTCCTTCTATGCAATCTCCTTGACAAACTACAGAAGAGGTTGAAAACATGGCCTATCTTATCCAAAGCATTCCAGACTCCTCTATAAAAGAATGAGTCTGAAATAACTTGGAGGGGGTATCTATAGGCATCTAAAAATGCCTATAGGTATCCATACACAGTTCAAGACAAAGAGAAGATGGTGAACATCATTATCCAAGTCGAAGAGGATTATCCGAGTCAAAGAGGATCATCTAATACCGACAAGCGCATGAAACGAATCGGCAAACCATTAATGATATAGCGACGAACCACCGGAACGGCCAACTCCAAGTGGCCCGCGTGCTCACCAGCCACCGCTAAGTGGCCCTCCCACATGCTCATCGACCACTGAAACGGTGAACCAAATGGCCCGCGCACTCATCAGCCAGCTCCAAGTGGCCCATAACTCATCGGCCATCGAAACAGCGAACCAAGTGGCACATGCGCTTACCAGTCACCTCTATGTGGCTCGCGCACTCGTCATTCAGCTCCAAGTGGCCCGCGTGCTCACCGGCCACTGCCAAGTGGCCCACACATTCATTGGCCACTGAAACGGTGAATCAAGTGTCCCGTGCGCTCACCGGCCACCTCTATGTGGTCCGCGCACTCATCAGCCAGCTCCAAGTGACCCGTACACTCATCGACCACTGAAATAACAAACCAAGTGGTCTGCCCGCCCGTCGGTCATCGTCAAGTGATTTGCACGTTCATAAAATGCATGAAGCTAATCGGTGAAGTGTATAAGTCAACAAAACGACGGAATACACGCAGAAGGACGAAACAAGTCCAGACCGAACATACCGAGAAAGCCCATAGCGACCGAGTCACCACAGAACAACACAACGAGGAGATGGTGAACATCATTATCCAAGTCGAAGAAGATTATCCGAGTCAAAGAGGATCATCTGATACCAACAAATGCATGAAACGAATCGGCAAACCATTAATGATATAGCGACGAACCACCGGAACGGCCAACTCTAAGTGGCCCGCATGCTCACCAGCCACCGCTAAGTGGCCCTCCCACATGCTCATCGACCATCGAAACGGTGAACCAAATAGCCCGCGCACTCATCAGCCAGCTCCAAGTGGCCCATAACTCATCGGCCATCGAAACAGCGAACCAAGTGGCCCATGCGCTTACCAGTCACCTCTATGTGGCTCGCGCACTCGTCATTCAGCTCCAAGTGGCCCGCGTGCTCACCGGCCACTGCCAAGTGGCCCACACATTCATTGGCCACTAAAACGGTGAATCAAGTGTCCCGTGCGCTCACCGACCACCTCTATGTGGTCCGCGCACTCATCAGCCAGCTCCAAGTGACCCGTACGCTCATCGACCACTGAAATGGCAAACCAAGCGGTCTGCCCGCCCGCCGGTCATCGTCAAGTGATTTGCACGTTCACAAAATGCATGAACCTAATCGGTGAAGTGTATAAGTCAACAAAACGACGGAATACACGCAG
>BQKN01016391.1:0-10751 GCA_022839385.1 Asparagus kiusianus | reverse complement strand
GGCACAAACCAGCAACCAGCAGCAGCAAATGCTGCACAAAGCAAACAACAGCAGCAGCAAATGCTGCACAAAGCAACCAGCAGCAACAACTGCTGCAGAAAACTCAAAACAGGCACAAACCAGCAACCAACAGCAGCAAATGCTGCACAAAGCAACCAGCAGCAGTAGCAAATGCTGCACAAAGCAACCAACAGCAGCAACAGCTGCAGAAAACACAAAAAACCCAACAAACCAGCAACCAGCAGCAGCAAATGCTGCACAAAGCAACCAGCGGCAGCAGCAAATGCTGCACAAAGCAACCAGCAGCAGCAAATGCTGCAGAAAACTCAAAACAGGCACAAACCAGCAACCAGCAGCAGCAAATGCTGCACAAAGCAAACAGCAGCAGCAGCAGCAAATGCTGCACAAAGCAACCAGTAGCAGCAACTGCTGCAGGAAACTCAAAACAGTCACAAACCAGCAGCAGCAAATGCTGCATAAAGCAACCAGCAGCAGCAGCAAATGCTGCAGAAAGCTTACCTGATATCAAAATATAATCGGAAAATTCAAAGAAATCAATGATCATTCCACGACCTTACCTGCAACAAAGATTGCAAATATACCAATTCATCAATCCCACAACGACATAAATGTTCTTCAGAATGAAAATACAAATTGCAACATTAATAGTTTGCAATAAACACAACAATATCCAGAACGTAATATAATCGAAACCCAACAAACTAGCTATCCGGCCAACCTTGGTCGTTAACTAATTTTGTGATGTACCTCTGTTGACCTTCCTTAAATTTAATGAAAAACCTCCTAGCTTCACGTTCATTGTCATATAAATGGTCTAAAACCCTATCGAGGAACTCCTCGGAATATTCAGACCTATGTTCCTTCAACGCTCCAGCCAACTGCTCAGTCCAGTGTATAACGTGTTGATTTCTCATTGACTGAGACATGGACTCAACAAAGGCACACAACATTTCCTCTTCACGATGAGATTTTCTGGTTTTTTGTTAGATGATAAAGTCGTGTTGTCTTTACTCTTAGTCTTATATCTAGTGGGTTGTGGTTGGTTAACAGCACCAGAACGTGGTTGGTTGCAAGCATCAGACTGTGGTTCAGCTTCACTCTCCTCTAGAATCTCGCAATCATCATCGGGAATAGGTATGGACCTACTAGACCCAATGTTAGCGTCTAACAAAATCACCCTTGGCTTGATCATCACCCATGATAACTTGTAAATTTTTGAAGTGAGGAAGGGGTTTGTTTATGTATGCTTTGTACTTAGAATTGGATTTGTCCTGCAATAATAAATACTTATAAATCCAGAGAATCAAATGTATTAAATTGAATGTGACAAGATAGATGCTGAATTTGTTATACCTGGGCCCAAGATTTCAAGGTTTCCTCATCCAATGTAATCATTTTACTTGTTTCATCCCACCCAGCACCACTTATATCAAGGCAAGCTTTCATGTCATTGAATTTGTTCCGCAAACATTTCAAGTGGTTAATGACATGCAGATGAGTGAAATCAGTCCTGAATTGCATGTTGATTTTCATGGCAGCCATTTTATAAGCTTCAGCCTTGAAGTTCTTGTCTGGCTTCATGCCATCCAATGCTAAATCTGTAAGATAAGGAATAAGCACATCATCGTGCTCTGGAAGCCAAAACTTATTAGCCACGCCTCTTGACTTCAACCTGGTACACGGAACTTTTTTTTGTGGGCTAATCTTTTCCCTCTTTTCAATGGCGAAGTGTGCTCCGCACCATCAACGTCATGAATATCCTTTCCAACTGAATCACCGGTGTTTGGTGAAAATTGATTAGGTCCACTACTTTGAGAACTGGCTGTGGGAAACATCAAACCTTGTGGACTGCCTAACAAGCTCATGTATGACATTGGCGGCTGTGTCATCCCACCATAATTACCATCCCATGGTGGGAATGGTGAGAAAGTATGCGGAGGTGAGGTGAATGGCTGTGGTCGAACAGGCATGTAGTTCATGTTAATCCCTGATGTAGGACTTGACATTGCATTCGAATGAGAAGGCACGCTTTGCTTATCTGCCGGATTGTTAGCCATACCTGATATATTTTGTAAGCATAGCCATATTAACAATAAAGAAATATAAAACAATATGGGATATGTATGCATTTAGCAGGGAATATAGTAAACGATGATATTTCTAGTTCAAACAACATAACAAAATAGCAAGTGATAAAAGTAGTAATGGTTTGTTACAAGCAAAGAAACAATAAACGATATCGATGCGAACAGTATGTTAAAATTCACCAAGTTATTACATAGCCATAGGACAAATACCACACTAAGTTATACCGCTCTCCATTGTGTTACCACCATTGTACTTTGCACAATAATCCACCCACATCGCCCAAGCAATTTGATCTCGTAACTCCTTCCATTCATTTCTAACATCTCGATCCTCTCTTTGTGACCTACTTTGAGTATAGTTCATCACATTTGAATCGTCCTCATTGGTCTCTTCCCCAGTATCTTCATCAATTTCAACATTTTTATTTAAAATATCATCATCCGGATCCTCCAAGGCAATAAAGTTGTGCAACACAGTACACGCTAGTACAATGTCCAATTGAGTGGGAAATGGATAATTCGGCTTCCCCGCAAGAATTTTAAACCGATTCTTCAGTATCCCAAATGTGCACTCAATTTTTGATCTTAAAGATGAATGCCTTAAATTGAACAACTCCTTCCTATTCTTTGGTGTCCTACCGGTGTGCTCTTTTAAATGATATCGGACACCGCGATACGGGGATATGAAACCTGGCATTGTGGTGTATCCAGCGTCACATAGGTAATATTTACCTACATTAATTAAACGGTATTTTAAAATCTCAAATATTGCCAAGTATTTAATATATTATTCATAATGTGCACAAGTGAGAATGAATACCATCGTAAACTCGGAGTCCGTAAGGCTGTGGCCTGGACAGGACGTCTTGTAATACCCTATAATCATTTGCTGCCCCCTCCCAGCTAGCCAAGACATAAGTAAATAGTTTATTGGGGGTGCAGGCTGCTAAGATGTTTTGGGTGACCCCTTTTCGCCCTCTAAATCGTGCAACTAGGTCACTAGGTAACACCGCGTCGACGTGTGTGCCATCTATCAAACCAATGCAGTCCTATAAAAAATTATAAATTATACATAGTTAAATAAGAAAAAGTTTATTTGGAAAATTATTAAGTTGTATGTATTTAATTTATCTTAAAGTACGGAAAATAATTTGAGTTGTTTGCAATCTCCTCGGGAACTTCTTTTGGGGCTTGCTTCATGTACAGATCACGTAATCCATTCATTGCAGACAAGACTTTATTGAAATACCTGCTAACTGTTTCCCCTGATCTTATGAACTCAGTTCTTATTATTCTATTTTTAGTTTTGTGCCCAATAATACTCAGGAACATAGCAAGCTGTTCTTCAACTTGAACGTGTCTCGTATCTTTTAATAAACCGTTTGCCTTCATTACTTCAACAAGTTTAAAAAAGGCCATCGGTCTTATTCTAATATAAGATTGGCAGCTATCTTGATAGCCCTCCAATACACGTCTGAAATGAGCCTCTCTACAACTTATTTTCCTGACCCTTTCTTGCTGCGAACAATTTGGTATTCTCTTGCGCTTAGCACGCATTCTCAAAATACATGTTACCAAAGTGACCACGGCGCAGATAGCTGTATTAGCACACATCCTCTTCAATTCTTCCTCATCTTCCATATCCATCTACAACCGTTTTAAAATTATCATACAGTTACAGCTTAAGATGGCTACTTATTTCTTGTCAAAATTAAGTAGATAATTGATACAAATATTTATTTCTTTTAAAGAAAGAAATCTAATTACAATAATAAATTATTTTAACTAATGTTGCATTCCATCTCACACAATTCTAAACAAACAAGATAGACCCAAAACAAACAAACTATATGGTTAGATTACTAATAATTTACACGCACACAAAAAAATTAAATAAAGTAAAAAAAACAGCAATTTAAGTTATTAAAAGACTGATTTGAAACATATTATAAAATTAATCTCTACACAGATACCCGCATGAAATTAATCTACCTAACAACCTAATTCTTGCACATTTACAAAAAATCCACTACACAGATACCCGCATGAATTGTTTTGCTGTAATATTATGAAATTAATCGAACAAATCATTGAAATTGCTATCAGCCTCTATTTCTCATATGCTTCAAAATTAAAATTAATTCCTCAAATCACTGGAAAAAAAAGCCAAAGTAAGAGGGGGAAATTTTTATACCTTACTGAAGAGGGGGGAAATGCCAACGTTCAAGCAAAAAACCCACCGACGTCAAAGAAAACACCGTAGCCACACTCCAACCAGAACAAGATCGAGAAAGAGGCCCGAACCCAAGTTGAAGAAGATCCCAACCAGAAGGGATCACCAAGAATCGAAGGTAAGAAACCCACCAACAAGCTCGTGGAAAACAGAGCTAGGGTTTCGAGAAAGAGGCCCGAACCCAAGTTGAAGAAGACGAAGCGCGGGAGCAGAGGCGCGAAGAAGAGGGCGATTGAGGCGGGAGCGGCACAGCGATTCCAGATCTAGGGATCGAAATCGTGAAGATGAGGAATCAGAATCGACGACATAGCTCACTGTCAGAAATCTCGCCCAAATCCGAACCCAAAGCTCGGATTTGGGTTTCTATAAAAAACGACAATTGTAGCTACTTTATAGAAATTGTAATCCCAAAATTTTTACTGAGCCAAACTCCAGAATAGGATTCACAAAGAATCCAAAAATTATGAAAATGCCACTGTCAGAGCCCAAATACTAATCCTATTCTATAAAAGGGTGAAACAAACAGCCCCTTAGATTTCTTGGCCATTTCACAGTCATGTTTTTTTGGTTAAATCAATCTTTACAGAACCAATGGGTACAATACTACAATAACAAGAAGGACAGATATAACAAGATAAAAAAAATCAATAAAAAGGTATAAAGATAGATAAGAAGCCACTAAATAATTTTTACAGAACTAATGAGTATAAAACAACTTTAATAGGGGTACAAAAATTCAATAAAGATGTATAAAATAGCTATAGTAAGGTACAAAATATTTTTTACAGAATCAAAGGGTATAAAACTCAATTTTTTATAAAGATATATAAAAAATTATAACAAGGTAAAAAATATTTTTTACAGAAGTAAGGGGTAAACAATTGCTTTAACAAGGTATAAAATTCAATAAAGAGGTTATAACAAGGTACAAAATATTTTTTACAGAATCAAGGACTATAAAGCTAGTATAATAAAGAAGTATAAATATCTTAAACAAGGAACAAAATAATTGTTACAATTAATATAATAAGGTACACTTTTTTATAAGAAGTGTATACAACATCTATAACAAGGTGCAAAATAATTTTTATAGAATGGGGTATAAAAGGTACATTTTTTATAAAGAGGTATAAAACCACAATAACAAGGTGCAAAATAATTTTTACAGAACCAAGTGGATATAAACCTATCATACCAAGGTGCATAACCTTTATTATTACAACAACAAGGTACAAAACAAGTTTTAAAGAACTAAAGGGGTATAAAACCTGCTATCCAAAGGGTACATAACTTTATAAAGGGGTGTAAAATTACATCAACAAGGTAAAAAACAAATTTTACAGAACTAAAGGTGTATAAAACTTGCTATACCAAGGTACATAACTTTATAAGAGGTGTAAAATTACATCAACAAGGTAAGAAAACAATTTTTACAGAACCAAGGGGTATAAAACCTTTTATAACAAGGTATAGAAATTTTCTTGGATTAACTAAAAAGAGCTCAAACAAAGCTAACAATACATTCAACTGTTTCTTCATATATACACAAAAAGAGTTATAACATCTGAATGAACTATAATACAAAAAACAAACCAAACATCCATACATATAAATTACATAGTCCAAACTATAGGTTTACATCATCATGTGGTGACTTTAATGCATACAAGAGATCTGCACAAAATTATGCTATATACTTTGGGCACTCCGCTTGCGAGATAGTTATCAATAGCTTGTTGACAATGCTATTAACGAATATCATCATAAAGATCCCACAATCTAAGGTTCTGCATTAAGAAAAATGAAAATAATTATAACAAGGAAAAAGAACTTCAAAATAAATGAATAGTACTATCATAGAAACGCATGAAACACATAGGGTCCCTGTTGAGGGGCGGTAACTGACATAAGTTCATGGTGCTCTAATTTCTCCTAATGTATAGTTACCCTTTATGAAAATGGTAAACTTATTTATAAACTTTGTATCATCGGCATGGCATAAAGGGGAGATTTGATTGAGGAGTAGTGATAGAATTTGTTCTCCTCTCTCATTAAATCTACCATGTGCTAATGTCCAGAGCTGAAAATTGGGATCAAAATTTTTTAACACTCTAAAAATCTCTACTACAAAATATTTTCATTCATTCACATTGTCATCAATTCAAGATTTTCTTCAAGGAAAGTTTGCTGAAAAGATGCATAAATATAAACATGATAACATGAGAATATAAGAACAAATACCACCAATTAATCAAATGCTTCGGATATACTCACTACAAGCCAAGATTTTGTCACACGTATTTTTCAATCATAAATAAGATTTGTCTCAGTCTTATAACAGAGACTAATAACAGACACATAATCTTTATGCCCAATCGTAAATGAGCATTTATCGAGATCAAATTTCAGGACCAAGCAATCAATTTCTACCTGCTCATTATTTAAGGAGGTGGGTATCTAGAGGAAGTTGTAAAAAGGGGTTTTCTTAAGGGCTACCATATGTCTTCATCGAATACAATACACTCATTAATTAAATCTCAAAAACAATAGATATAGGAAGGAATTCTCAATTTTATTATCATATCCCTACAAGAGAATCATAATTCAAATAGATGAACAATTAAATATAATATACCAATTAAAATCACTAAAAGCAATTTTCATGATCATCCACTCCCTGCTTATTTGCTTTTTTTAGTGTCTGACCACTATGTATTTTTGCTAAACCCATAAAACAAGTTAAATAAAACACAAAGTTCTTAAAAAATTACTTAATGAATTTTTTGATAAATGAGTGTCAAATTTTGGGTTTAAAAGTAAAATTCCCTTAAATATAATATGTCATTGAAAGTCACTTAAAGAAAACTGCATGAGCACTTAAGTACATACTACATCAGTCGTGCATGCTTAACGTCTATGCATGTACACTGCATTTGTGCTTGCATGTACAATAAATACAAAGAATATTATGTCTATAATACAAATTTAATTTATAGAACATAACAAATGCAGCATTTTATAACTTTCATTTGTCCAGAGTTGATTTAATTTAGCCTTTTTTTTATATATATCACGATTTTGTCATATTTTGAGATTCTTACTAGCTAGTAAAAGTCATGCCAAATTAAAGTCAAGATGCCACTCATGAAATGATTTCATATCATCACAAATATAAATTTAACCGTCCCTTTCAATGCTTAAACCTAATTGTCATAACAAGGATCATCTACTCGCTAGCTGCTGATTTGCTTTTTTACGTATGGCCTCTACGTGTTTTTACTAAAACCCTAAAATAAGTTAAACAAGACATTAAATTCTTAAAACTTTAGTTAAAAAGAAGCGTTCTTACATTTAGAAGAGGGGAAGTTTTTGTTGTTTTTGAAGGAGCCGGCCCCTGATGCCGAAACCCTTCATTTTGCTAGAAGCCGTCAATATTGTACCGAAGGAGGGGATTTGGAGCTACGAGGATTCGGGATAAACGACGTCTGCATGTCGATTTTAGGGCTAGCTCTTCGAGGATTATTACAGGCAACGACAACTCCAAAAAGAGCTCTGGACTAGGGCTTCAACTAATTGGGGCTGACCATAATGGGAAGAACTCCATGGTAAGCGGAGGGCTTCGGCTAATTTGTGTTGCAGGAAGACGACCTCTTGATTTTGGGCCAAAGATCTTCGAGAATTAGGGGAATCGAAGGAGGAGTTGGGGAATAGAATGGGTGCTTATGCTTTGTTTGTGCGTTTACTGAGGAAAGGGACGGGGAGTTAAATAAGGGGAAGTAACGGTACAGGGTGGAAGTGAGAAGATAAAATTGAAGTTTGCAAGTTTAGTAACGGTGTGTTTGGGAGTTTAGTTAGGGAAGGGAACGAAGGAGGAAATTTTTCCCTTCATTACAGTCTAATTTGGGGTGTAACAATTTGGACTAAAATTTCCCTCCATTCTTCTCTTCTACCCTCTAAAATAAAATTCTCAAACAATATTAAAATTAAAATTTTCTTCCCTCCCCTCTATCTACCCTCCATCCAAACATGGCCATAAGAGGTACCAAAGTAAATTTGTTTTATCTTGTTTAGTAGTTCTAATATCGTGTGTTTGGGAGATGGCTAAGGAAAAGGAAGGAAGAGAAAAAACTTCCTTCCTTCTCTTCTCCTTCTTTACCCTCAATTTGGGGGTAACATTTAGTTTAATTTTTCTCCTCATTCCTCTCCTCTATCCTTCTAAATGGAACTCCCAAACAAGTGTAAATTAAAATTCCCCTTCCCCTTTAATTCTCTACCCTCTATCCAAACAGGCTAATAAATAAGAGGAAAGTGAAGTGAATATGTAGAAAGTTACATAAATACTCTTACATATTGGATGTGAATATATCTTAGTTATTGATTTTAATGTCATAAGGATATAATTGTCTCACATTGTAAAATTTTACACTAGTTTCTATTCCATTACCTACCCCCAAATTGGATGGGAGGAAAATGGAAGGAAATTTAACCTTCCATTTCATCCTCTAACCCCTTAAAAAACTCCCAAACAAGGTGAAATTAAAATTTTATTTTAACTTTCGTCCATTAACATCCATTCAAACAAGGGTAGTTTTGGCATTTTTGAAAATATTGTACAAAGATACATTGTTTAATGTAAAATGGGTTTAAAGATAAATGGGCGTGTGAATTTTGGGTTTATTGGTTTAGATGAAATTCAATGGATTTTTTGATAAATATGGGGGTCGAATTTTGGGTATAAAAGCAAAAACCCCATTAAGCTAAAATCTTTACAAAGTGAACATGCTTTGACACTCCTACGATTCTTTAAAAAGTAAGCTCAATTTGATTAATTCCCATTGCTAATGTTGTTTTCTTGCAGAAATCTTTAATATTTGCATCGCTCCTCTCTCTCTCTCAAGTTGCCGTGAAATATTTGTTCTTCTAACAATTTTCTGTTTAATGAAACATCAAGACGAGGAGCTTGCTGGTAGTGTTCTTAGTTACAGAAAATAAACTAAGGAGCTGATTCATAAAGTTATATAACTATGATTAAAATTTTAAAATGACAATTGCGGTTATGATTACAACAATTTATTTTGTAATATACGTATAATAATTCCACTTGTAATATTCTAAAAAACAAACAGTAATTTCCTTAAACAAGATATCAAAAGCATGATTATGAATTTCACACTGAATTAATTAAGATATAAAAGATCTGTTGGAGTTAGCTCAATTTCCAACTAAATTTATTACTGTAATTTTCTACATGCAGATACAACTTTGCATGGTCTTTTCGTGTATGGTGCAGACATTATTTGGCTCGGAACACTATATGAAAGTTGTAGAGGTACGTGCATCGTTTACTCCAAACTTTGAATCACAGGAATCAGAGCAGTATGGATGGAGTTATGGTCAGTCAAAATACCCTATCCGAATCTAGACAAATTTATATATACCCAAACATTTTGGAAGATGAAAAGGTCAATCAATGCCTATAAAAAGACATGCTCTCATTGTGGAGAGGTAATAAAAAGCAATCCAAGGGTAATCTAAGTTTTCACTTGTTCTCTTGAAAGTATAGAGAGTTAGAGTGAAGAAAAGTCTCTTGTGTTGTAGAGATCTGAGTGTTGAGTTAATAGAGAAAGAGCGTGAGTGAGGGTTGTGTGGAAGTCAGCGTTATCGGGTGTGTCATGTGTGCCTTATACCCATTTGTTGATTCCATATAGTGAAATATCCTCCGAGCCCTGAGCTCAACCCGTGGTTTTTCCCGTTTAGGTTTTCCACATAAATCCTTGTGTGAGTATCTTTTATCTTTTTGTTATTAAGAACAAGACCCTGAAGTGGTGTTGAGAAGTTTTACGGTTCGTCAACACCAACAATATCCTCATTCCTTATATCAAAATAAATGATCACAATATAAGCTGTGGATGCAAAGCAAGTGGCTCAGCTACATTCTAAATTAGATCCAAAATAAACTAAATGTATATATTGCCCCAAAATTAGCATAAAGGATACATATACATTAAGCAAAATCAGATACTTTAGCAATTAGCTATATTCAGCATATATTCCACAGATGTGGAACAAACAGACAAGGGACTGGTTGAGGAAGACATAAACTGGTTAGAGATCAACATAAGGGATCAAAGACAACAAATGCATATAATGCATTAGTTAAGGCAAAACTCAATTCTGAATTTATACAACTTGGAGAAACTTAGAGGCAGTTTTCTCACAAGTTGTATGATACAGACTTCTGTCCCCTTTAGAGCCTATGTAATTTCTGCTATAAAATCAGAATTATGATTGATAACTGCTTCTGCTAGCTTTACACCAATCCTCTTGCTTCTCAATATGCACACTCTGCTTCTGCGCACACTTAGCCTCGCAAATTTCATCTTCACTCGTATATCTGCCTTCAATTTATT
>BQKN01016346.1:0-18036 GCA_022839385.1 Asparagus kiusianus | reverse complement strand
ATTACTTCGGAAAAAGAGCGCTCCTAAAAAACGCCAAAAAAAAAAAAGTGAGCGCTCCTCTCTTCCTCGGCTTCTTCGCTCCTCCCTCCCTCCCTCGTGCCTTATCTCGAAAACCTCCAGATAGAGAAAAATCCAAGGGGGCGAAAAAGGCAATGATTTCCCCATCCCTCCTCCTCCTTCGACCTTCTTCTCTATATCTATCATCATCACCCCGTCAGCTCTCTGCTCCAAGATCAGGCCATGGCTTGCTCACCCGCAGGCACAAGGGAGCACGTCTGCTTCAAACCCAGAAGCACACCAGACAACTGGTCACTTGCTTCTTCAAACCGAGAGAGAAATCAAATGCTGCTTCGACTGACAAGGTACCCACTTTTTATTTATTTATTAGATCTAAGCAGCAGTATTGGGTTTGGAATCGAGGAAGATTCCTATTACTGGGTTTGAAACAGGAATTTAGAGAAACAATTGAAGGAATTTTCCAAGCGTGAGAATATTTTCATAGGTTTTCCTAGAACTGTAAGGCTATGTTTGGTTTGAGAGAATGGGAGAGAAAAGAAAAAGAAAGAGAAAGTAAAAAGAAAGGAAAAGAAAAAGAAAAGAAAATGATAATCCTTTTATTGTTTGGTTAGAAAGAATATTGTAAGGAAAGTTAGAAGAAAATTCATAAAAAATCATTTTCTCTTGTTTGGTTACTTTTCTAAGTAAAAGAGGAAGAAAATTATCACAATATAAATTAATTCATACTTTTTGGAATTAGATTTAGATTTAAATAATTTATAAAAAAATAATTAACAAGCAGAAGCATAACCACAATTCCAATAATTAAAGAAAAATTCTCAGACATAATATTAACAAGCAGAAACACAACCACAATTCCACTAATTAAAAAACAACATTTCTCACACATAATATTTGCAGGAAGAAATGTCAATGAAAGAACCAAAACAAATCTAAAGTAAATGTTATGATATTCCTAATATAAACTAGAATCCATTTCTAGTCACAAATTCTATTACAATCAATTTCATACAGAAAATCTTAACCAACAAAGTCTATTACAATCAATTTTATATAGAAGATCTTAACCAACAAAGTCTATTACAATCAATTTCATATAGAGAATCTTAACCAAAGAGAGAGAAAAATATGTCGAAGTCCTTGGTTTTTGACTTTAATGATCAAGACATCAATCTCACATCATTCATCCCCTGAAATTAATTCAAATAAAAATTCAAATAAGTAGAATATAAACATGCAATAAGGATACAACCTTGCAACATAATTGAACAAGTTGGTCATCCATCAATATGAAGAGCTTCAAACGAGTCAATCACCAAGTCTGGTGATCTTTATCACTAATAAAAGTCGATACATGAATCATAATGAAAATACAAGTCCACTGAATAACAAAGATGTCATCAATAGGAAGACTTTTATATTAGGCAAATGAAAGTTTCATTATAAAATTACCTTCTAGTACCGATACCAAGATTGTGTGATGCCCATCCAAGCTTAATCTCCAACCACCTTTTCCTCCGATGAATTGGTAACCCAATAAAGTTTCTTCCTCGAGCAGCATCCTCGGTAAGATAATCGTAGGTTACAAGCTGTTCGTCCTCATTGAGCCCTTCAACTTTTGAAAGCTCCTCAAATATCTCTCTTTCTATGTAAAAACGAGGACCGGTCTTTCAAATTGCAGAAACAATTGACTCCATTCCGTTTTTTAGCCCATCAAGCTCTTTACCCAAGTTGCTAGTGACACTATGCTTTCTTTTATATATCACCTTTGAAGATGTTCCCGTTGCAGAACGGATTTTGGAATCTTGTTCTTTACCTTTTGAAGGGTCGATGCATTCTATATCATTCTCTTGAACAACTTCTCTATCATCTTGATTTGTATTGATAGAACTTGATTCATCTCTTTCATTTTCTATGCGAACACGCCTTTCTTTGATAGTTTCAGAAGCTAAACCAACAACCCTGGCTTTCCCATAAATGATTTGCAAGTGTTCAAAACACGCTACAGGTTTGTAACGAAATTGTTTTGCTCCAGGATGTGCCTATTAATAGATAAAGAATCAACTTCCACCATTGATAAGTCTTTTCAAGGGCACAAAGAAAACACAAAATAGTCAAACTAATATAACAACTAGTCAGGATTCGCCTATTAATACATTTATATTCATATATGTATTCAAATTCTAAAGATATTCATGAAAAGAATACTAATTTGGAGGAATCCTGCCAAACTAAAATAGCAACAAAGACTGTAAATCAGGATAGAACTTAGAATATCATTCCAGCATGAAACACATGCCAAACTAAAACAGCAACAAAGACTGAAAAGAATACTAAGTTGGAGGAATCCTGCACATCTGTCTTCATTGTCACCTAACTAGATCTCAAAGGAGCATAAATGCCAGAGGACATTAGTACTAAAAGATCTAAATAACAAGAGGAGAAGGTTGCTCTCATTTTGAAAATTTCATAAGAAATCATATTGATGACAAATTAGTCGTTGGCAGACCCAAATCAACGGGCAGCCCTCATATTCCTATTGTCAATAAGCATGAATAATGACAATATAAAGATGACAAATTAGTGTTTTTATTAAGTGGACTAAAAAACATATATAGAACAAACTTCTGCAGAGAATTAGTCATCTATGTAAAAGCTGGGCATGTAGACGAATTATATATAAAAGCTCCCATATCAGGTACATATTGTATACTCTGGAGATGGTTAGCTATGAATTTGCTGTAAAATGTTCTTGCCTCAGTTTGTCAGCTGTGGTTTATTTGGTTGAAGAATCAAAGAAGTTTTCTCTGTTTCTGCAAAAGAAGGATTAAAATGTAATATAAGTCGAGCCATCAAATATGATAAAAGATTTTTTTATAACAGGTTGACCTTGCTGAGCTAAGGCAAAAACTACAAACAATGGAGACATTGGAGAAAGAAGTCGAGCTTCTTCAAAGGCAGAAGGCTGCTTCAGAACAAGCAGCAATGAGTGCTTGTTACTACAAACATATTTCTCAAAGCTTAGGGACTTGGATTACACAATGAACAAGGAAATAAAAAAAAGGAAAAATATTGAAAAGAACAAAAAAGAAATTTTATTCTGTAACAATGAAATTCAAAGATAACATACAATGAATAACATATCCATAAGAAGAAGAAAAAACTGAAGTATGTTACTACGAACATTTTCACGAGTCAGAAAAATTACCAAAATTAATAAATGACTAATTATTCAACGTACCTTTATGTAATCTTTCCAAACTTTTGGCTCCGCATCCATCATCCTTGTCACTCGATTAAATGCAAATCCACTAGAAGAATTCTGCATGTCTTGAAATGCACCCATATCTTTTTTAAGTGTCTTCAATCGGTTTTTAATATGATCCACTTCAACCTTTATTCTACATTTAGCATATAACTCTGCAGATGTTGCTTGATAAGCATGATATGAGAAACTTCGATTGGGCTTTTGCCCTTTGTGCACTTGTTCTCTCAATGTTTCAGATAAGCAAATATCCATCTTCTCTGTCCATATAATATTTTTCTTTGAACTTGATTGACTTCCAAGTTGTGAATCCATCTGAACAACCTGCTTGTTAATATGCAACATTACTTAAAAGTATAGTACTTGACAAGCGAAACATATATATATATATATATATATATATATATATATATATATATATAAATGCAACTAGATACAAAGCATGGAGAGAATGTGTAAGGTGAAATATTCAGGAACATATGATTGACTAAATCTTGAATGTATACATCACCGGTACCTATAGACGATACAATTGTTTCCAGATTGAAACTTTTTTGCACAGGAACATTAACGGAGTTGCATTTTTGTCAAAAGGATGTAAAATAACAAGCATAAATGAGATCCAGAAAAGTATGCACCACGAGCATGAGTCATAACAAAAATGTGTGCTTCTAAGATACTTAATTGGTTAGTGACAAGAATGTGCTTCTAAGGGAGTTTGCATCAAAACATGCATAAGGAAAGCCTGACAATCTAGAGGAAAAGCTTGATATTCTCTAAGTTAACGGATGTTGCTATCTCCCCCTTCCAGGAACAATAATTATCTTTTCTTCCCATGTTCTCCACAAAATATAATAAGCACCGGTTTTTGGTGGCGCCCAACAACACTAATTTTGATGAGAAATACAAGCAGCTTGCTTTCAATGAAACTGAATAAGCAGTCAACAATCAAACATAAAGAAATAATTCAATAAAAAGGTAAAAACAAAATCATATATCAAAAGAAAAGTTCTACACATCTAAACTGCAGGAACAAAAGGAATTAAAGATTGAAATCATCAGAACCAGTATATATACATTCCCAAGCGATATCCATCTATTATTACGCCAAGCTTGCCGAACTCTTCAAATAAAAAGAAAATTAATTTGTATTAACATGTACGCATATGATCAATGCAGCTAGCGTCCAATGCAATCTTAAGGGGGGAGCCGTCCAATGCAAATAAAACACATTTACTTTTTATTTGAAGAATGAAAATATTTCTAATAATCTCTCCACATATCATTGGCTATTTTTTGCCTTAGAATCTCTCCTCATCTATACTCTTCATTATCATTTACAGGAGCTTCTTCAACATCTATCTCTGGTTCAAAACTTCCTGATCAACTTGTTCAAGAAGCCCCTCATCAGGATCAACACCCATTAGAAAATTATGTAGGATAGTACATGCATAAATGATATCTTTTGTGTTTCAATTGGATAATGAGGTTATGTTCCACTACCCAAGATTGGAAATCGCTTCTTCAAGACTCCAAAAGCACGCTCATTTGCATTTCGCAGTGAAGAGTGGCGATGGTTATACACTTCACGAGGACTTTCAGGTTATCTTGTTGAATATTCCTTAAGGTGATAACGCATGCTCCTAAATGGTGTAAGGAATCCCGGCCTCAGCATAAAACCACCATCAACTAAATAATATTTTCCTAAAATTGAACAAAATTTAACAGTTTAAAATGTGTTTATGTAAACAAGGTCTTATCTGATCTTGAAAATGATTGGACCTAAGAGTTGTCACATTGAGGAACAAATATTTTGTCTTGTCGTATTAATGCATTGTCCAACACCCGCGAATCTGAAGCAGACCCTTCCCAACCAGCTAGAACATATGTGAATTTCAAGTCAAAGGTGCAAGCGGCAAGCACATTTTGAGTTGGAAATTCTTTTCGGCCTCGATACCTTCTTGTATCTTCTTTTGCCACTTTCACTCAAAAATGAGATCTATCAATTGCGCCAATACAATTCTATAATAACTTAACAAAGTGATTAGCAACTTGACTATTATTATCATGATGTAATATTTATTACAAAATTTTTATATTTTACCTTAAAATAAGGTCAGAATCTATGATTTGTCTGAATTTCTAGTGGAACTTCGAAGCCATCTGGTTGTTTAATAAATTGATCCTCAAGCGATAGTAATGCCTCTAATACTTTGTGAAAGTGACGGTTAACAGTCTCACCCAAACGCATAAAATAGAACTTCACTGCTCGATTCTTCCAGTTATGAGAAAGAATTTGAAAGAACTTAGCAACTTGTTCCTCTACAGAACTGCGTCTATTATCATAAAGACGTCCCGTCTTCCTAAGCAACTGACACAGTCTAACAAAAGCATTAACTCCCATGGGTAGTTCACGACAATCTCTATCACTTTGTTGAGTAAGTCGCTCCATAAGTAAGTTCCTATGTTCATCTTTTTGAGCTAAAATTGATCTATCTATATACTCCACTTGGTAGATATTAGTTGCCATAATAGCATTTGCATATGTTCTATATGCAGCCACAATCCCTGCTGAATATTTTATCTTTTTTCTTTGTATAGCCCATTCATCATCCTCTTTTGTCTACAAATTCAAACACTTTCTATAGTAAGCACTTCACAATCATAACCAACAATCATGAAAATATTAAACTGAAACCTTTGACTAACCATTTATCTTTTACTAAGAACATATTTACCTTCGACTAACCATTTATAGCTAATATGTCCATGTTGTGAATCTAACTAAATTAATAGAGTAGGGGTAATCAAATTCTTGATTCTTAAACTAAATTCTATTATTGTACACCTATAAGTTCGTTTGCTAGCATAATACAGTTCTTATCCAATCTATCCACTAGGAGCAACCATCTTCTGGATATCAAGGCTAGCTAGCTCTAAAGCGATAAATTCTTAGTGATGAATATAAAAAATATTCAAAATTTAAGAAAATATCTCCAAAATACTTAGGGAAATTAATGATGTAACAAACTGCTATTACCTACCTATTGATAGATGTGATTGAAATTTTAGCGTATTTAAAGAGAAATGTGTATGCTTAATTTGTGCTTGATAACATGACACTTGGAAAATGAGAAGCATAAGCCTGTCAGCAACACATAATAAATGCGCACAGAGGCAAGAGATATGTGAAATGCAAACTTAACAAAGTGAAATGTATACTCGCTAGCGTACTTCCTACTTCAAAAATAGCAGCTAGATATGCAAGTCAAATTTTGTACGAGTGAAGAACCAAATAAGGAAGAGAGCAAACACTGTTCGTATATTAACCTGAGGCACTGAAACTCAAAATTGATATTCAATTTTTTGCATTCGCATCATAAGAACATGGAATTCTTCTATATGTCAAGTACCAGACTGATATCCACATTCATGTAGAAAAAGAAATTATGAGAGAAGAAATGAGTTCTCAAGATCAAAAAATTAAGATCAACTGTGTGTGATCTTAATTATAGAATTTAGCTTATGTTGCTCTACAACACAACAACATAACTTCAAGATTTCAATTCATGTGTTCAAATATGGCATCTAAAATACAACTACATGAACATAAAAAATTATCACAAATGTAATGTTGCTTGTTAAGTTAGCAAATTATCACAAATTTCTGTTGAAAACTATGTAATAACAAAAATTTCAAGCACATATATATTTGATTGTTGAGAAATTATAAAAAACAAATTAAACTTCAAAACCAACAAAAAAATATGAGCAGAATTTACCTCGGATGAATTTGGATTCATGGTGACAGAGAGATCCAAGAAAAAGATGCAGTTACTGTAAATAAATTAAAACTAACATCAAACGACTCATCGCTTCAGATTAACTCCAACCAAGCATCTGCAGAACAAAATCCATATCAAAAATAAATTACGAGCTCGAATCGAAGCTCACCTTCGGATCTTACCCAGTGTTACGCGATCGGCAATGAACGATCCATAGAAGAGCGAGGGTTCGCGATCTCAAGCTGACGAGAGCTCGATTGGAGAAACCCTAGTTTGGTCGGCGTAGAACTAGGGTTTGATCGAGAGAGAGAGAGAGAGAGAGGAGAACGATGAGGCGAAAGAGAAAGAAGATGACTCAAGTTTGGAGGCGATGAGCAAGGAGACGAGGATCTCTGGAGGCGACGAGAATTTCTGGAGGAGAGATCGGGGTCAGCGTCGGGCGAAAGTTTTCGTCGCTCTCCCTCGTTTTAACTAGGGCAGCGGAGAGAAAGGGGGAATGAAAAAATATAAACCCATTTTTCTGTAGTGAAATTTATTTTCTTTTCCCTTTTTGTTTTCTTTCAAAACAAACAACAGAAACCTACTTTCTCTCACACTTTACTTTCCTTTCTCTCCCTTTCTCTCAAACCAAACACAGCCTAAGAGTAATTTTGTTGATTTTCCAAGGGAGAGGATGTTTCATTTAATTTCTTCCAAGTGTGAGGGTATTTACATAGTTCCCTCTTAAGTGTAAGGGTTATTTTTGGAATTTGAAAAATGGGAGCCACAAACCAAAGGGTGAGCTTTTCATAATGTATAGTATAGATTTAGGTTACGTCTTAATTTTTTTTCTTTGTGAACAATTGATAATAGGTGTATGATTTGACAGATAACTTAGACTTCTGAGGGGATGCTGGGGTTAATTGAGTTACTGTGCTCATGTTTCATTAGCTAAATGAACCATATGTTATTGTACTGATCTGTGGAAATTCACCAATAACTTGCATATGCTGCTTGTGCTGCTAGGATCAGTGGTCACTCAGAGCAATCACTATACGATACTAAAGCTTGATGACTAGAGAATAAGAATGCTAGTTCTTTGATATTGGCAATCTATATAGTTATATTTTTTCGTTGTGCATATAGGGATATATCTAATGATTTAGATTTGTTTAGAGATGATCTATATAGTTAAAACTTAGGCTCTATTTGAAAACTTGCACAAAACTAGGCCAGGACAGATCCCGACTCAATTTTGAGTTAAATTGGTTGTATTTTGATCTAGGGGTAGGTGGACCAAAATAGAGCCAGTTTAATGGCCTTTTTTTAAACTGGCTCTATTTTGGCCTAGGAAAAACTCGGCTAGCTTTGGCTCAGTTTTTCCAAAACTGGACTACCTTTGGCCCAATGTTTTCCCAAACTGAGTTCTACTTGAAATTGGACCAGTTTGAACATGGTCCAACTTTGGGAGATTTCCAAACATGCCCTTGATATCAACTTTTAAGTTTAATGACTTATATTTTTGGATAGCTAAATTATTTTGATGCATGGACAATTTCAAGTACTTAACTAGATATTGGTTGTTCATTCCTCAATTACATGCTTTTTTGGGTGCGAATATTCTATTTTTCTGAATTTTTATAATTTTTACTGTATGATAGATAATGTATTTATTAAGAAAATTCAAAACAACAAAATTCCATGTAATCCGAGTAGTTGGTGCAATAATCCGATTGAACTCTACCCGCTCTGGGTTCGAACACAAAAAATCTTGTTCAGAACGTTGTTGTCTATTATGTAATATTCTCAATAAATTCAAAGAAACAATGGTATCTAGTTATTTTGAGGGAGGAACTGTGGAAAAACCTGTAGTTTTGGTATGCTTAATTGGGAGTGGTACTACGATGAGTGACTTCCTAGGAAGTTCTCAGTTGAGACACAAATGCTACTGAGAGTCAGCAATGACTATAAGAGTATTAGGAAAGTCATAGAGCTAAGTGTCTCTTTAAGTTATTTCTCCTTACAGAAGCTATAGAGGCAACAACCAGATGTGACTACCAAATGTATGGAAAGCCATTGCTGGAATCATACATTCATATTTGTTGTAAATGTATTTGCATGCATGTATGCATGGGGCAAGTATTGTTCATGATGTTGATTATAAAGAGGACTGCTAGACAACCCTAAATAATCTTGTTCATTTGATATCCCTTGTTCATACCTCAATAAATCCGATCCTGTTCCATCACATGTCACATCAACCAATTGGACAAACCTAAACCCTGTTCTATTTCTCCATGTAACACTATTGAATCATTTGTTTTCCCTTGAGCTTTCTCATACATTCTAGAAAATTTATGCATACTTGGGATGTCACCCCTAGATTGGCCTTTCTGGATGCTAATTGTGAGATCTTTACTAATCGTGAATCTGGTGCCTACATGGAGTTCATAATCCAAGCTACCTTCGAATGGCATTATTTAAAGTTTTTGATGCATCCCACCTTGTAAAGCTTGTTCTTTCTAGTGTTCAGAAGGGACTTCAAACTTTGTGAAGTTTTGATTTATGCATGCTTTTATGCAGGGTTCATCTGGAAACTGGCCCATCCTTGAGCGATGGGATGTACCTTGGCAGTGGCAAACCGTTGTACTCACTATGGTCGCATGTGGAGTAAGGTACTTGCCCATCTATGTTCACACTTATTAGGCAACAGTTTCACCAATACCTTTAAAATGACCTTCTATGTGCTATGTACCATTTCTTTTGTATGATTTTTTATTGTAAATGCTTATTCATCTTCAGTTTCTGTGCGGCAGAATTTAGTGTGTAATCTTGAGTGTTTCGCATAAGGTTGACTCGTTTCTTACGTGGATACTTCAAAATTTTTTTGCTACTTTATGATTTTCTTTTCTTTGCCATTATTTTCCTTTGATTCATGATTGTCCAAACAAATCTAAGGTGTAGTCCCACCTCTCTTCCAATAAAGAGAAAATTTATCTCACTATATTGGTTGTACATGGCTTAAACTTGTGCTATGCCTTAAACTTGTGATATTTCTATATCACAGATGCTTTAACAACTGCCTCAGTTCCTTGTTTGATTAAAGCAATTGATTCTATCTTTTGGGATTATCATGCACTCATCTTTTTTTGACTGAACATGCACTCATTTATTTCCAGTCAATGAGTTGTCTTGAGTATGTTAATGCTGAGAAAATATTACCTAAAGTTTCTTCAGACAGCTTTGCTTTGACAGGGTTGGTTGAAGCGTCAGCTTTGCCTTATCTCGGTTTCCAGGGTGGAGACATGAGTTTAGACGAGAAGGCCGAGATACTTTTTGGTGCTCAATTGTACATGCTAACATTCAGATTTTTTTTTCTATACAGTGCAACTCCTTGTAGTTTTTAATGCTTCATTCCTTAATCTGCTATTTCTTCTTTGTTTTTCTTTTTTCCTTATCTAGTACTGTGACAGCTATTGTACTAGGAGTTGTATATGGCATCACCAACACCTTTCAGCCACTTCCTGATGATCTTTTCCGCTATGGTAGGTTTCTGTAAAAGTTATAATCACCTTTTTCAGATATGAAGTTGGGAACTATTACTATTAGTATTTTGTGCTTACATTAAATGAACCAAGCTCTTATAGTTATCTGTCCTTTGACTCCTGATTGATCAGCTTGCTTTTTATCTATCTCTATTTGTTGGGTTAATCAACCCTCAGCGGTCCGCAGCGGTCTGATCAAATATACCAAAATTAACACGCTAAACACAAAACCAGAAAATAGAGAGACAATCATAAACACATAATATTTACGTGGTTCGATCAAATTGATCTACGTCCACGGTAAGAGGGAACTGTACCAATGCCAACTGTCTTGCAAACTGCATTATTGCCTATCAAAAGTGATCCACCACTTATTGATCTGTAAGTAGTGAACCAATCTTTATTTGGACACATATGATAAGACGCACCTGTATCCAAGATCCATTCTCTATCGGAACGACCATCCAAGGGACAAATTGCAAGAACCATCCCAACAACAACGACAGTATCAGCCTTTGCCGTATTTAGCTGAATCTGAGGTTTCACCATGCTGGTTGTCTTTCTTCTTTAGAGCATAGCATTCTGACTTGTAATGCCCTTTCTTGTGATAGTAGAAACACTCTACATGTTTCTTGTTTTGGGCTGACCTGGATTTTGAACGATTTCTGGATTGCCTTTTATCACCCTCTCTGGTCTTCATTCTACCTCTTGCTTAGCAGACCATTAGCCTGCCTATCGGTACCTCTCCCATTCAACTTTGTTCTTAACTCAGTAGAATTCAAAGAGGCCTTCACATCCTCAAGACTTATGGATTCTCTTCCATACAACATAAGTTAACAAAGTTTTCATAAGAATCAGGCAAGGAACACAACACAATGAGAGCCTAGTCTTCATCATCAAGCTTTAGATCCAGGTTTTTTATATCCATGATAATTTTATTAAATTCATCAAGGTGTTCCTGAATGGGATAGTAAGAATTTTATCAGATGTGAGACACATCCCAGACTTAAAGAAAAATCTGATTTCTTTGAGTTTTTTGGATTCTATTGGGTGTTCTTACACTGGTGGAGGTGAAGCTCTTAGAGTTACTAAGGGTTCATTGGTTGTGATGAAAGATAGTAAGATGAACAGTCTTTATGTTCTCCAAGGTAGTATGGTGACAGGCTCTGCAGGTATGTCCTCTGATGCTGATAGGGATACTATTCAGTTGTGGCACATGTGGTTAGACCACATGAGTGAGAAGGGGATGGTTATTTTGAGTAAACGTGACTTACTCTGTGGTGACCATACATCATCATTGGATTTTTGTGAGCATTGTGTGTTTGGAAGCAAACTCGGATCAGCTTCTCGACTGGCTCACATACAATGAAGGGGACTCTCGACTACATCCATTCAGATTTGTGGGGACATGCTCAGGTTCCATCCAAAGGTGGTGCTTTTTATTTTCTGACGTTTATTGATGATTTTTCAGGAAAGTTTGGGTTTACTTTCTTAGGCGCAAAAGTGAGGTGGCGCAAAAGCGAGGTGTTCAAAACTTTCAAGAAGTAAAAAATACTTGTTGAAAATCAAACTAAAAAAAAGATTAAACGTCTCCGAACAGATAATGACCTAGAGTTCTGCAGTGGTGAGTTCAATCAGTTCTGCTTAAATTCTGGGATCGTATGACATTGCATAGTCGGACACACTCCTCAGCAAAACGTGGTGGTAGAACGCATGAATAGAATGTTGACGGAGAGAGCTAGGTGTATGCTCTCAAACTCTGAGTTGGATAAAGACTTCTGGGCTGAAGCTGTTAACACAGTTTGTTATTTGGTGAACCGGTCTTCTTCTACCGTCATTGAACACAATACTCCAAATGAGATATGGTCAGGTAAACCAAATAACTATTCAAATTTAAAGGTATTTGGATGTCTCTTTTACTATCATGTTAGAGAGGGTAAGCTTGAGCCTAGAGCTAAAAAATGCATATTTATTGGTTATGCTGATGACGTTAAAAGTTATCGTTTGTGGAGTCTTGAACCTGATTCTCCTAAATTCATTATTATTAAAGATATTACTTTTAATAAAAGATATATGCTTGATCATGGAAAAGTTTCTGTTGAGTCTACAGGAAATGTAGAGAAGACCATGAATAAGGTGGAGCTTCAGGTGGAGCTCGAAGGAGAGACTTCTCAAAAGTCGTCTATAAAAATTACTCCTACAGTTGTAGAAGAGCAACATGATTCAGGCATCAGATGATGATGATGCTGAGACTGAAGAACCTTATTTCATAGCTACTGACAGAGAGAGGCGACAAATCAAACCTCCTCAAAGCAAGGTTTTAAATGTCGGCCGACATGTTCGACATGTTGGCCGACATATCGGTTTGAGGGCTTGACCGACACGACATTGACATTTTCAATTCGTATGTCGGTTTTCAGGACCAAATCAGAAATACTAAGGTCATATCGAGCATATCGGCCTATTTTTTAGCTTTGAAAAATCGGCCGATAAGGTACTTTTTTTTAAGATCTGTTTTTTATTATCGGGTTTGGGTTTAGTGATAAAATACCCAAACCTATTAGACTTGTTCTCATGTTTAAGGGTTTCTTATGAACCCGATAGAAAGAATTTATGAACCCAAATTCATATATTATTTACTTTTTTATATGTTTAGTCTATAGAATTTATAAATTATGCTTATATTGAATTTATGAATGCTTAGATTACATTTAGGACATGATATTATACATATGCGTACTACCCGATATGACAATCCGATATTTAGTCAATGTTCCCCGATATATCCCCGATTTTCGCTATCCGACATGAATTTCAGTCATCCGACATGAACCCGACATCCGACATTTAAAACCTTGCCTCAAAGATATGCACATGCTGAATTAGTGGCGTATGCTCTCACGACAGCTGAAGATAGATGTATTCAAGAGTCATCAAACTTTACTAAAGCTGTCTTATACGGAGAATCTAGATGTTAGGCCACGGCTATGACAGAAGAACTCGAGTCACTTTACAAGAATCAGACTTGGGATTTGGTGCAATTACCTAAGGGTAAAAGGGCAATTGGATGCAAGTGGATTTTTAAGAAGAAAGAAGGGATCCTAGAGGTTAAAGATGCTAGATTCAAAGTACGATTAGTGGCTAAGGGTTATAGACAAAAGGAGGGAATTGACTATGATGAAGTGTTCTCTCCAGTTGTGAAGCATATCTCTTTTTGTGTATTGCTTGTCATGGTTACTCTATTTGATCTGGAGCTTGAGCAGCTTGATGTGAAGACTGTATTTTTGCATGATGAACTTGAGCAGACTATCTACATGTCTCAGTCAGAGGGATACTTTGTAGAAGGTAAAGAAGATCAAGTTTGCAGATTAAAGTAATCTTTGTATGACCTGAAGCAATCTCCCAGACAGTGGTACAAGAGGTTTGATAATTTTAGGCTTAGTCATGGGTACTTAAGAAGTACTTATGATAGTTGTGTGTACTACATGCATCTAGGTGATAATTTTTTTATTTATCTTCTATTATATGTCTATGACATGCTTATTGCTACTAAGAACATGTCGCAAAATCTTATTTTGAAGAAACAACTCAGTGATGAGTTTGAGATGAAAGATCTTGTTGCAGCAAAGAAGATCTTAGGTATGGGGATCAAGAGGGACCGGAAAGCTGAAACATTATATCTCTCGCAGAAGAGTTATATTGAAAAGATGCTTGAACGCTTTGGCATGAAGAGGACCAAGCTAGTTACAACTCCTTTGGCTCCTCACATTAGGCTCTCAGCTTCAGATTCACCTACAAGTGAGAACAAGAAGAAGGAGATGTCCCGTGCTCCATACTCTAATGCAGTGGGTAGCATTATGTATGCTATGATTTGTACTCGTCCAGACATTGCCTAGACAGTCAGTGTAGTGAGCAGATACATGGCTCAACCAGGGAAGACACACTGGGAAGCAGTAAAGTAGATCCTTCGGTATCTCAGGGGTATCTCAGATTTGGGTTTAGTTTTTGATAGTAGTATTTTGGGAACCTCAGTTGTAGGTAGGTTTTGTGGATTCTGACTATACAAGTGATCTCGATAAAAGAAGATATTTGATTGGTTATCTTTTACTCTTTCTAGCTTAGCTATTAGTTGGAGATCGACTCTACAGTCGATAGTTGCTTTGTCTACTACAGAGACAGAATACATGACAGCAACAGAAACGGTAAAAGAGGCCATTTGGTTAAGAAATCTCGTAAGGGAGCTTGAACTTCAGCAGGAGGCTAGTTCAGTTGTATTTTACGACAATCAGAGCGCACTACATCTAAGCAAAAACTCAGCACATCATAAGAGGACAAAACATATTGATGTCAGATATCATTTCATTCGTGAGGCAACCGTTGAAAGAAACATCACGATGAAGAACATTGGTACTACAGACAACCCAGCTGACATGTTGACCAAACCGATCCTGACCTTCAACTTCAAACACTGCTTAAATTTGGGAGGCATTCACACTTGTTAGGTGGTCCCGTTTGGGGCATTGTTGGCAAGACGGGTGAAATTCTCTAGTTATTGATGTTTGAGGATTCAATCCAAGGTGAAGATTGTTGACTTTTTGGCTTGAATCCAAAATGGATGGGACCCATTTCAAATCTCTTCTCTTAATTTTAGATTGTAGAATGACAACATATCTCGGGGAGATTTTTTATTTGATTGGGGGTTACTCTCACTTGTAGGTCCCCCAATCAATCATACTCTCATTTTGTTTTCAGTGAGAGTTTTAACAAACATCAGAGAGACAGAGAGATATACAACCATGAGAGCTCTCAAAATTTTGTACTCGTGTGGAAACCCAGAGAGAAATAAAATTTAGCCCCCTCTTGTCATGGATGTAGATCAATTTGATCGAACCACGTAAATATTGTGTGTTTGTGATTGTCTCCCTATTTTCTGGTTTTGTGTTTAGTGTGTTAATTTTGGTACATTTGATCAGACCGCTGCGGACCGCTGAGGGGGCTAAATTTTATTTCTCTCTGAGTTTCCACACGAGTACAAAATTTTGAGAGCTCTCGTGGTTGTATATCTCTCTGTCTCTCTGATGTTTGTTAAAACTCTCACCGAAAACAAAATAAGAGTATGATTGATTGGGGGACCCACAAGTGAGAGTGACCCCCAATTAAATAAAAAATCTCCCCGAGATGTGCTGTCATTCTACAATCTAAAATTGAGAGAAGAGATTTGAAATGGGTCCCACCCATTTTGGATTCAAGCCAAAAAGTCAACACTTTTCAATAATGGACTAGGTTGTTTATACATATAGTTTATGACTTATGTAAGTTGTTTAACATAATTTACAATATAATTGCTTACCTTTATAATTACTAGTACAATATAGTATCTTTATTTCTTGATCCCATGCTAGGACTATTGCTACATCTCTCATAACAATTGTTAGGGGTGCATTTGCTCATGGGGAAGCCTTTGGATATGTATATGACTGTAAATCGTAAGCGCAAGTGAGAACACACCCTTGTTTGAATCCCAGTATTACAGTTTGATAGCCTCGCGTCTTTTCTCTTTAAATCCCCCATCCCCGGAGTCTTATTTTCTACATATGTTATGAGTCAATTTGCAGCCCTTCATAACCCTGTACACTTTAGTTTGAATGCATCCATTGATACTTGTCTAATGGTGATTCACTTTCCTCTGGTGTTTGCTTAATTGCTGATATCAGTATCTGGACCAGATGTCTGTTGCTGACTGGTTAGTGGTTACTGTATCCAAATATTTGTTGTCCTCTGTTTACTGTTTTGATGTCTCAAGACTTCTAACAGACATCTGATTCTGCCTGATCCTTTAATATAAGAAAATATCCAACAATTAAGCTGCAAATTTGTATAAATTACAAACTATAATGCTTTCCAATGGATAAGGAAGCTAACTGATTCTCTGCTCATGTTCGAAACTTCAGAATGGAAGGAACCTTTCAATTTGCAAAATGGCTGGGTACTATGGGCAGGAATTGGCCTCGGGGGTGCAATAATTACTATTGCTTTAGCGGGAACTGCCTTGACCTTTTTTAACGGGGAGCCGCCACAGAGAGAGGTTATATACAATCTTTGCATCTTGTCAAAATTTATATTGTATCCGCATGTTGATAAATGACGATGGCAGCAATATTTTTTGCTGAAATAGGCCAAAACACCCACTTTTCACTGCATATTTAAGTTCATGGTTGTTATTAGTATGTTACGTATTAATCTTCCCTATCAGGTTGTCGTATGTTCTTGTCTGTTATTGATTATGTTCAGTTAATGTATGGTATCACCTAGTGTTTCTAATAATCCTATATTTTGGTTATCTTCCTCTCCGCTGTTCGTTCTTGACGACAGTGCTGGTAACACCTAAAATTTTATAAGAGAATTTAACAACAAGAAACCATTAAAAAAGTTATATAGAAAGAATCACATCAAAAAAAGGAGAAAGAGCCACATTGTCTGCAGAACTAGGATGGACGCATGACTCAATCAATTTCAGAATTTTTTAAAGATAAAGTGGATGAGATCATAAACTCCAGCCAGTGATTTCCTTAAGAAATTTAAGGTTAATCAAATTCTTTCTCTGGGATAAACAAGTTGGTTATACACTTATACTAAAGGGATATAACTCTCTGCTTTGTGCTTCAATGTGATTTATATTTATATTTTTGACTGTTTCAGACTGATGCCCTAGTTCGCTTGTTGCCATTGATTGGCTCATCTGGTATCAGGTACTTCTTTTCTAGCCTTTTCTAAGCATGTGGAAGAAAGTAATAAAGGCTGATAGCACTATGACTAATATTTCTGACTGTGTGATTACTGTAGCACTGCCTGTTTAGTAGGCGTGACAGGTGTTTTAGCCCCAGTTCTTGAGGAGACTGTATTCCGGGGGTTTCTGATGACATCTCTAACGAAATGGTACTTTTTTTTTCTTTTCCAACATGGTAAAGCCTTTAAATTTGAAATTGATATTGACAGAGAGTTATACTGTAATTTATTTTTCCTTCTAGATTATTGTACTAAGTACTTCACTTTACAAATAAGTTGCTAATTTCATCAGAATTCTTAAAGTATCTGGCAGAACAATTTTCTGTAGTCACGTGCAGTATGGGCACTTAGAGTATACTCTAATCAAACATCTAAAAAGACTGGATTAAA
This sequence comes from Asparagus kiusianus, assembly GCA_022839385.1. NCBI lineage: Eukaryota > Viridiplantae > Streptophyta > Magnoliopsida > Asparagales > Asparagaceae > Asparagus > Asparagus kiusianus. Next base: position 268 of record BQKN01016346.1, on the reverse strand, counting down.
TTAGGTGAACCTTGGTAAATGCATCTTGTAATTCTTCCCTTCTAATATCAAATGTTAGATATTATTGGACATAAGTTCAGAAGAGCAGGAATATATAACATGAGCATGTTCTTTTGGAGGTTATTTAATGAAAATTTCTCTACTGATATAGATTAATATTTAAATGCAACATTGAGTTTACATTTACCTACTTTGGAGGAATATATAACATGAGCATGTTGTTTTGGAGGTTATTTAATGAAAATTTCTCTACTGATATAGATTAATA
>BQKN01016327.1:0-12430 GCA_022839385.1 Asparagus kiusianus | reverse complement strand
GGGTAAAGTGAATCTAAGGTGACTCCCTAGGTTTAGCCTAAGGATGCGCGATCTAAGCCGTTGATTCAAAAAACCACAAAATAATCTCAGCCTTTGATTCAATAACAATTCCCAAATTTAAAATAACAAATTCCAAATAAAGAAAAAACCTTTTCTATTTTCACGTGATCCCCTCTATCACGTTCAGAAAAAAACGCGTTCCTTCTTCAACAATTTCTCAAAGCGCCTCCGTGTCCTCCGTCTTCTTCAGAAAACATCACGATTAGACTGTGGTCTCCTCCGTCTCCTGAGCCCCTCCACGTCTGCGACGGCTCACCACCGGCGTCTCTTCTTTTGCGTCGGATCACACCGCCGCTCAGGCTAATCCATCCGCCCTTACGCTGCATCGCCGCTGAAGCTCGCGATCACCGTCAACATCCCCTCGCGGTCACCTCTCCCTCAGCCTCTCCAGCACCTGTAGGCGTATAAAACTACCTATAGGTCCCTTAACACAGCTCGACGACACCGATTCGACGAACCGACCATCGGGCGACGTATGCAGACACGATCGTTAGTCCACAACACCGAAGCCAAGTAATACGCGACGAAACGGGTTAACGAGGCTACGAGGCTAACGAACCGCACGCAAACAACAGAATAAATCCACTCGCGTGCGGAATCAAGCTAACGGGTTGAGGAATCAACGAGTCATCCAACCAAGAGCGGACTCGGACAAATCACGATCGAATCAAGATCAGTTTAGGACTCGAACTCAAAAGTGGATTTACTGCCTAATCAGGAGCCAGATTTACTACCAAATCAGGTCAACAAATCAGGTCCGAACGAATCAACCCCACAACCGAATCACGGACAGAACCGAAAAACGAAAAACGACGGGAAACCCCAACACCTAGAGGGGCTCGGCCAAAACCGAGCCACCCTGAGGTGGCTCGGTGGCCAAGCCACCTCAAGGTGGCTCGGTGTGTCGGCCACCTGTGCGCGGGCACAGTAAAGGTGGCCTATAAATAGAGGGTTTGGTTCATTTGTTCAGGGGTTGGAAAATTTGGAGAGGCGAAGCTCTGCTGGATTCGAAGCTCAGATCTAAAAAAGATTCAAGCTTTGGGACTTCGAGGACTTGCTCATCCAGATCCGGTGCTCAGCGATCGTCAACGCTAAATAAGGCAAGAGTTCGAGAGGAACCGGATCTCAAATCGGATCTCAAATCTACGCAGGCATACTCCGGATCAAAGCTTGGTCTTTGATCCCGAGATTCGGACGATTATTTCCTTGGTGAACTAATCCCCCCGGCTATTATTTCCTTGGTGAAATAATACCCGTCATACTACGTAGATCCGACCGGATCTAGATCTCACGGTGGTCCACAGATAAACCCCGGCGCAGGCGAAGAACCCACGCAAGCGAGCGACCGCAAAACAGGAGCTCGTGATTTGTTCGACAAAAGGAGAAAAGTTGTAATTTTCATTTCTTTTTTTTATTTGATTTTCATTGTAACCGGATCTTATAAAAAGATCGGATCTTTGTAACCGAAAAATAGTTATTCAAGATGGCAATGGAATCAGTGAAGAAAGACATGATTTTCACCGCGAATAATCTAGCGACCACAGTAGGAGCCGACGATCTCGCTGCCGAGATCGAAGCGTCGCAGCCGCGGATCTCAATCCCGGTCGTAGAGGAGGTCGAATACGAGTTCGACCAGCAGAAGTTCGAGGAGTACTTGTCGTCCTCGTCCGAATCTACCTCCCCCCGCAAGTCCAAGAAGTTCTCCTCCAGGAGAAAAACTCGTTGGTATGAAGATGTCGAAAATACCAATGAAGATCTCGCCCCGTTTGATGCCAAAGTCGCATCGGGTGAGATCCCTCCAACTCCCAACCAGGTCAGATCTGCTCTGGCCAACCCTTCTGCCGCAGAGGGCGTGGTGACTCTCTCGAAGAGAGCCCGCCAAAGGCAACGTCAACGCCTTGCGAAACAATTCGCAAAGGCCATAGAGTCAGTTGACGGGATCCGTTACAACACGGATCTGAAGAACAAGAGAGGCAAACAGCCTCAACAACAGATGAACGACGCCTCTTACAAGCCGCCAACAATGGAATGGGTCCGTGTCAAACGAAATCGTTCGACGCTGGAGGAGCGCATTTGCAAGCGCCGCGCACTATCAGCACAGGCACGGGCTCAAGTCGAAGAAGCCCGTAGAAAGCTGCAGAAAGAGGTGGCCAAGAAACCGCCACCAACTCACAAAGTTTAGAGGCCGAAGTCTGAAGCGGCGGTTCAGACCAAGGAGCAGCAACTGCAGCCTTCGAAAGTGCAACTTCCGGCGAGTCAATCCAAACCGCCGATGATTTCCACAACTGCTTCGGGAGATCCCGCAGGACCATCCCAGAAAAGGAAGTCAGTCTTGGAGCGCCTCGGTCCACTTCCTGAGGAGCGAAGCAAAGCTCTAATCCAAGAATGTTTGGGCCCACTAAGAAAGCCTCGAACGAATCAACATGCTGGGGGTCGCCGTAACCCTCAACATGACAAAGAAATCGTGGCACCCAAGCGCACTACTTTGCGCATTGAAATTCAGGAGCCCATTGAGAATTCACGCCCACAAAGGCGTGTTTCGAGGCGTGTGACTCTCGAAAGCCCGAAGAAGGTAGTTCGCTCTCAGAAGGAAACGTTATCGTCTGATGATGATTGCGTTATACCTGAGAAATCGTGCCAACACACGATAGGTTACTCCGACTTTCAAACGGACGAGTTGTACTATCATGTTGGGGGTACGAGCAAAGCCAGGAAGAGAAGTTCTCGAAGGCTAGAAACTCAGTGCCCTTGTTCAAAGCTCATTCGGGCGGTACTGTCTGAGTGTAACTGCATCAAGGCAGTCCCCGAGAGAGTTTCAGTGTTCGAAAGGCTTAGTACCGAAACGCCAAAACCAAGGCATAGGCGTTTCCGGCAAAGAAGAACGGTGGTCGGTGATGGAGAATTTCCGAGGGTCACCGCCAATATGACCAGCAAAGGAACATCGGCTCAGGACAATCCCGAGGTGATTCCAGAAGTGCCCCGACGTGTAACTCGTCTGCAGTCCGGAGCTATCATTCGTGCAACATATGGTAGGGTTCGGACAAGATTACCTTCGGGAGATGAAAAATCAGATGCCGGCTCGACAGTTGCATCTGATAATACCGTATCCAGCGAAAGACAACCCCGCGAGTCATTCATGATAAGCGCGGAACAGGTGGCCAAGATGCTCGAAGATGCCATGGCCAAACAACAGAAGAGCTTCAGGTTCGAAATGCAGATGGCCATGCAGAATATGAGAGAAATAATGAGCAATAAATCCAGGCACTGACGAACCAGCAAGGCGAACCAAGCTGCCGTAACCAGGTTGTTCAGGAAGATGAGCACACGGATACGGATGAAGCTCGCAATGCCAATAATCCTCCCGTCAATGCAGGGGGTGGTAATGAGGATGCTAGTCACAACGCTACGCTTCCACCTCAGAATCGTGCTAACGAAAACACGGGTGAAAGTTTGAAGCTCAAAAACCTCGAAAGCAAGATCAATACATTGATTTCCACTCAAGAGGTGAAGAAAACGGGCATTCCTTGTCCATACCCAAGAGAATGGGAATCAATCCCATATCCGGCGAAGTTCAACCTAATCAACTTCACGTCGTTTGATGGGAAGGGTTCACCTACTCAATATGTGATTTACTTTAAATCACACTTGGGGGTTATCTCTGGCAATGAACCTCTGATGGTACGGTCCTTCGTTGGCACTCTTCGCGGAGCCGCCTTCGATTGGTATCGCCGCCTCAAGGCAGGTAGCGTGAACAGCTGGGATGATATGAAGACTAAGTTCCTCACCAATTTTTTCGACGACGACACCGAGATATCTATCGGATCGTTGCTGGACGAGAAACAGAAAGACGGGGAGTTAGTCGACACCTTCGTCAAAAGGTTCCGGAACAAGGCGATGAATTGCCGGGACCCGATCACTGAGGAGTTCATTCTCCAGACCTGCCACAACAATCTTTCACTGGACGTGTTAGAAGCAATGGGAACAGCACCGTCCAAAACGTGGAAGGATCTGAAGGTCCGAGGGGAGCAAGCTGAGCGATTCCTCAGAAGGAAGAAGGCGGAGAGAGGCCAGCAAGCGGCGGATGCTCCAACGCAGAACTTCAACCCAAGGGGGAAAGGTAAGGCACATACTAATGCAGTTGATGCTAACCAAACTTTCCAATTGCAACCTCAGCAACAGCAACAGCGGCAACAACGGCCTCAGAAGCAGAAATCTTCGGAGCCGAGGTTTCCCAAAGTTTACTCCTTCAAAGATGATGAAGTTCCCGGCATCTTCAAATACCTGTTGGAGAACAACAAAATCCAGCTGCCGGCGATCGTAGATCAAGAAGGGGCCAGCAAAGTGACGGATCCGAAGTACTGCGCGTACCATAGAGCGGTCCATCACCCTACGAGGTCATGCTATCACCTTAAGGATAAGATCCAGGCATTAATTAACGTAGGGGTCATAACCCCGAAGCCTGCCAAGAATGTAGGAGCAAATGCAGTGTTAATCAGCTTTAGATCGGTGCCCACAACATGGTTCGAGCCAAAACACGTCACCAAAGTAGGAATGAAGATGGTGAATGATGACCCATATGAACAGCGCCAAAAGGGACTTGTGCCACACACAGCCCCAAACGGCGAAATCCTCTGGGTTCACCCGGATCTTATTAAAGACGAGCAGTGGGCGACTTCCTCGACCAGAAAGGGTAAAGGCAAGGCCTACAACGCTACTTCCATAATCTTCGAAGAGGATGACGATGAAGCTCCAACCTTCCCGCTTTCCGAAGAAGAACAAGAAGTCTTTGCCACCAGAAGCGGAAACTAGTACTACTTCAACTATCCGTCACCTAGTGATCAGTTAGCTGAGCAGGGGGTGACTAAACGGGGACCAGCCAAAACTCTCACAGAGCTGGGGGTGATTACAGTTCCTAAACCGGTTAAAGATGCTCGACGACAGTCGACGGATAAACAAAAAGAAAGAGACCCCAGGAGGTGCAGAATCCGAAGCAGTCTCGTTTCAATCGTCTGATTGGAAGGGATAAACCGGAGAGCTCGAACACTCCACGCGTCTTCGATATCATGGCTCAATTAGCCAATATTCCGGCGTGGATAACGCTGTATGAGTTGCTGCGGTTGTCAAAGGAGACCAGAGAAGCCTTACAAGAGGCCTTGGCTGATTCAGAAGCATTCCTTACTCGGGTCAAGCCGGCACCTGAAGAGCCAGAACTGTTAGCTCAACAATGCAATGTAGCGGCTAAGAACCTTCCCTGCATTACCTTCACCAAAGAGGACATGCAGACGAAGAATTCGAATCATGATCGACCCCTATACTTCATCGGGTACATTGGCTCCAGCGAAGTCAACCGAATCCAAGTGGATCCGGGTTCCGCTGTGAGTATTATGCCGCTTCGCCTGATGCATAGCCTCGGCATTCCAGTTAGCAAATTGGCGTCTACAGGCACTGTCATTTACGGATTCAACACCAGCGGGTCAAGGCCTTTAGGAAAGATCCGGATAAAATGTTAGATGGGTGATCTGAAGACGGAGGTCACGTGTTACGTGATTGATGCCGAGACATCATATAACTTACTATTGGGTCGGCCTTAGATCCATAGTAACGTTTTAGTTCCCTCCACCCTACATCAGTGTCTGAAATATGTCGACACTGAGGGGAGGGTCAGGACGGTGATCGTGGATAAGCAACCATTTAAAGGATTTGAGAATTATTTTACTGATTCTCTCCTTTATGGTAACAAATCCGATACTGAACCATCGGTCCAGGGCACGGACATCGGAGAAGAAGCTGATTCCGAAGCCGGATTCGATTACAATGGAGGTTTTGTTTTAAATAACATTGTACCCTTTGTAATCAATCTTGACGATGAACAATCGTCAGATAGCAGTTGTAACTGGCAACTTGCCAATATCGAAATAAATGATGATTTAGAGTACTCACTGTCTCTTGATGATGCGATAAAGGGATTATACGATAATCCCGATTTACATACGCCACTCCGATCATCTTATGTAACAAAGAAACACCTCCAGCATTCTTTCGGAACAACCCTGATCGTTCCTGCCAAAATAGGAGGCGAAAAAGAAGTGATTTACGGTAAATGAGAGAATTTTCCATTGCCAGATCATTTCCTAAGAGAAGATGAGAATGAAGACAAACCTGGTCGACATTTATCTAAATATAGTCCGGAAGCGCGCAAGCTCATGGAAAAACAGTGATATGATTTTGCACTCGGAGAGGGTTTATACTTCGATCGAGGTTCCCGTATTCCAGCCAAAGCGGCATATGTACCAAAAGAGAAACCGGATGATTATTACCGTCATAAAAGAGGCTTAGGCTACGTCTCCTCGTCTGATGATGAATGTGGTTGGCAAGTTATCGATCAAATTGCTAACAAAGCTAAGGATGGGTACTCGTCAGTTTCCTCAAAATGGGACTCCGATACAAGTTTGGGGGAAGCATTCAAAACCCTAATGTCGAACATGACTACAGCTGATCCATCTACAATGGAGGACGACGATCAAATGCCAACGTGGGAAGACCCATGGGTTCATCACCTGAATATGCAGTACGGCGATAGGTTTGAACAGAGGGAACCCCCCACTGAAGACAAAATAGTCCAAATTAATATGGGCGATGAAGCCAACCCAAAGCCCATATTCATCAGCGATAGTCTTCCCCCAGATGAGAAAGAGGAATTAATTTCTCTCATCAGGGAATACATTGACGTCTTCGCTTGGAATTACGAAGACATGCCAGGGCTCGACCCCAATGTGGCAATGCATCGCCTCGATATCAAGACGGATGCCAAACCCGTCAAACAACAGTAGAGACGGTTTCGTCCGCAGATTATGGAAGCTATTGAGGTAGAGGTTAAGAAGTTGATCGACTCATGATTTATTCGAGAGGAGCAACATCCAGACTGGCTAGCCAATATTATTCCGGTCATGAAGAAGAATGGTAAAATCAGGATTTGCATCGATTTCAGGAACCTGAACGCGGCATGTCCAAAAGATGACTTCCCTCTCCCAATCACGGATGTCATTATCGATAATACATGCGGATTTGAGAGAATGTCCTTTATGGATGGCTTTTTCGGATATAACCAAATCAAGATGCACCCGGATGATGAGAAGCATACAGCGTTCAGAACACCCCTCGGTGTCTTCTGTTACACGGTGATGCCTTTCGGTCTAAAGAACACAGGCGCCACGTACCAACGAGCAATGACGAAGATTTTCCAAAAGCATCTCAGGAAAACGGTCGAATGCTATGTTGACGATTTGGTTGTAAAAAGCCGTAACAAAGAAGATCACATCAAGGACTTGAAGACGCTGTTCGATCCCATGCGGAGTCATCAATTGAAGATGAACCCCACTAAATCCTTCCTTGGAATGTCCAGCAGAAAATTCCTTGGATTTGTCGTCACCACTAAAGGTATACATATCGATCCTGACAAGGTGAAGGCGATACATGAATTGCAACCCCGAGAAATCTAAGAGAACTCAGAGGATTGCAAGGGCGTTTAGCTTATATCTGACGGTTCATCTCAAATCTTTCTGGGAAGTGCCAACCATTCTCTAAGCTAAACAAGAAAGGTGTGTCATTTATTTGGGACGACGCTTGCCAAAAAGCACTCGAAGATATCAAAACATATCTGACGAATCCTCCTGTTCTCATCGCACCAAAATCAGGTAAACCGTTCTTGATTTACATCAAGGCGATGAACCACTCGATAAGTGCTTTGTTGGCATAAGACGATGATAATGGTCACGAACAGGCAGTTTATTACCTAAGTCGGACCTTGGTAGGCGCCGAGTCTCGATATCCGATGATTGAGAAAGAATGCTTCGCATTAGTATTCGCAGTACAAAAGATGCGGCATTACTTGGTCGGACAAACGATTTACGTTATTTCTAACGTTAATCCAGTACGGGTATTTATGACGCAACCAGGTTCGATGAATTGGCGGTTAACGAAGTGGGCCCTTCTCTTGTCCCGGTATGATTTGCACTTCAAACAACAGAAGTCGGTCAAAGGACAAGCAATTTATGATCTTTTGGCGCCAAGCCCGACAACAGATATGGCAGAAGTATATGATGACTTGCCGGATAAAACCCACGAGGTTAATACTACATCACACCAACAAGTATGGCAATTATACTTTGATGGTGCTTTGAGAGCAGTTAATAAGGCAGTAACCCCCGGATGTCCTAAAGTCTCCTCCGGAGTTGGAGTTGTCTTAGTTTTCCCAGGGAAGCATGTAATGCCTCGGGCTTATTCACTGACAGATCCATGTTCCAATAACGTAGTCGAGTACAACGCGCTTCTCATTGGACTCAGTTTCGCCAAGGAGCTGGGGGTAGAATATCTCGAAGCTTTCGGGGATTCTCAATTGATAGTCAACCAAGTCCGTGGAGAGTATGAAGTCAGGAATCAAGACCTGATCCTATACCACCAGAAGGCCGTCAAAATGGCAGATTCTTTCAAAGAATTCTTTATTGAATACATCCCTCGTCTCCAGAACGCTTATGCGGATGCACTGGCAGCACTAGCAGTATCACTTGCGCAGCCGCCCGAAACTGAACTGCTAGTCACAGTAAGATCACATCAACTCTGCATACCCATATACAATATGGATATCGAAGAGGAAGATGACAAGAACATAAACGCCAAGGAGGTGAACTCAACTCAAATCGGATCTGAGTCCCGAGATTGGCGTTTTCCTATCATTGACTACGTCCAATATGGTATTTTGCCAGAGGATGTAAAAGAAAGGGAATCAATCCGCCGAAGAGCACCAAGGTTCTTCTATAATACCAAGACCCGTACATTATACCGCCGAGGGTATGATGATTTGCTACTCCGATGTCTTTCGAACGAAGAAGCAGAAGAAGTTCTTAATGAAGCACACGAAGGAGAATGCGGTGCGCATCAGCCTGGTCCCAAACTGTACGATCGCATCAGGAGAATGGGATATTTTTGGCCAACAATGGTTCGTGACGTGATTGAATACGCCCGAGGATGTCACGCCTGTCAAGTGCATGCAAATTATATGCACCAACCACCGGAGCGGTTACACACGTCAACCACGTCTTGGCCATTCGAGACATGGGGTATGGACATTGTTAGTCCTATTTTTCCCCCTTCAGTCAAAGGTGATCGATTTATTCTCGCAATCACGGATTACTTTTCAAAGTGGGCTGAAGCAATTCCGCTTAAAGAAGTGAAGACGAACAACGTCATCAATTTCATCAAGCATCATGTCATATACCGACACGGCGTGCCAAGACGGATCATTCATGACAACGGTCCGCAGTTCATAAGCAACGCTTTCGTCAGGTTTTGTGACAAGTTCAAGATTCAAGATGTTTCATCAACAGCTTATTATCCCGCTGCGAACGGATTAGCTGAGGCTTTTAATAAGACGATCATCAAGATCCTGTCAAAGCTCATAAAGACTAATAAACGAGACTGGGACGATAAACTCGGTGAAGCACTCTGGGCTTATCGCACCACCGTACGCACACCTACGGGAGCCACCCCGTATTCGTTGGTATACGGATGTGAAGCTGTGCTACCGTTGGAGATTCAAATCACATCCCTTCGGATCTCTCTCGCAACGGAGATGACGACCGAAGAACAACATCAAAGACGTCTCGAAGAACTCGAAATGTTAGATGAAAGACGCTTGGAAGCTCAACAACACATTGATTTTTATCAAGCCAGAATATCTAGGGCTTTTAACAAAAGAGTCCGACAAAGAAGCTTCAAGGAAGGAGATCTGGTCCTCGCTGCTCGCCGACCGATAATCCTTAATTCCAAGAAGAATGGTAAGTTTAAACCCAAATGGGAAGGACCGTTTGTGATAGACACAGTCTACTCAAACGGCACATATCGCCTCATCTCTCTAGAAGGCGTCAGGCAATTAATGCCAATAAATGGGAAGTTCCTGAAAAAGTACTATTCCTAGTACATTCAGGATAACCCATTTATCGGGAAGTTCCTTGAAGAATATTACACTTAATATTCTAGAGGATAACCCAAAATTATTTTCACCATCAAAATCCCTCACTGATCAATTTTAATTGACAGTGAGTCCACCAAAACTGTCTTTCTGATCCAAACCATCAACAATTTCCCCTCTTGATTCTTTCCATGAACAAGAGGCCCACTTTTAATTCAGAGCCTCCTTTCGATAAACGAAAGAGCTCCCCTCTTTTCTCTTTGGTTAAACCTCTTCATGGTTATCACCAAAGTTAAAATTTCATTTCGATAAACGAAAAACTCATCTAGATAACCAATCCTATAAAAGGTAAGCTTATTTAGATCTTCCGGATTCTCGGAGTGGAGATCCCACTTCTAGTTTCTTTCTTGCACTGTAAATAGAATATAAAATTCTTCCTTTCCAGAATTAAGGAATAGAATATAAAATTCTTCCTTCCTTGTTCGGGGAATAGAATATAAAATTCTTCCTTCCCACACCAATCCTTTTTCAAGAATTTAGGATTCATCCTAGGAAGTTTATCCCGAATCCTACACAGGGATAAGTCTGCGCCTAACACGCGCTGCCGGTTTAGTCTTTCTCCGTAGAAGAAGACACCAGAGTTCGATTCTGGGGTATTTTATCCTGAAACCTAAGTAAGGATAAGTCAGCATCTAATACACGTTGCCGGGTAGCCTATTCCCGTAACAATGGCGAAGTCTACGTATTCAAAGTCGTAGCAAAAAGTCTAAAGGAGTTCATTCCGTTAGCACAACGTCACATGCGGAATGGATTTAGATAATCCGCATGCTAACCCGACTCAAACGGTAGTCGGTAAAGGCTAATCAAATCCGTTGAAGGCTGGGGGTTAGCCAAAAATCCTAAAGTCAACGCCTAACACGCGTCGCCGGGTAACCTATTCCCGTAACAAATGGTAAAGCCTATGTATTCAACATCATATCACAAAGTCTAAGGGAGTTCATTCCTTTAGCACAACGTCACATGCGGAACGGACTAAAACAATCCGCATGTAAGCCCGATTCAAACGGTAATCGGTAAGAGCACGTCAAATCCGTTGAAGGCTGAGGATTTGCCAAAAATCCTAAGTCAACGTCTCATACACGTTGTTGTTTAGTCTTTTCATAGGAGAAAGACGAAGTCTACATATTCAATATCGTAGCACTAAAAGGGTTAACTCTTTTAGCTTGACGTCACTTGCGGAACGGACTTAAACAATCCGCATGCTAGCCCGACTCAAACGGTAGTCGGTAAAGGCTTATCAAACCCGTTGATGGCTAAGAATTTGCCAAAAATTCTATAAATACGAGTCATTGATGCATCAATTCTATGGATTGGTCTCGTGACTCAAGTATCTGCCACCCTCCAATTCCTTAAGAGCTTAAACTGTGTATACTCCGGAAAACATACGAGTATAAACCGTGTCAGACGCCGGACAACGCGTCGCAATGAAGCTCAAACGCCAGACAACGCGTTGTAAACGAAGATTCAACACCGACAATCAATGATCAGTTCTATGTTGAAGCAACCAACTCGAGCTAAAAAGTCAGGAAATCGAGAATCGACTTCAAATTCAAAATTCTGACAGACGGTCAGACAATAAATGCAGCACCGGAACCCTTACAGACATTCGACAAAGCACCGAATAGCCTGGAGGACTGAAGGAATCAAGAATAGAAGCCATTCCAAATATCCCGTCATAACCGATTGAAGGATGGGACAATCATATCCAAAGTATTCCAGAGTCTTCTATAAAAGAACGAGGCTGAAATACTTTGGAGGGGGTATCTGTAGGCGTATAAAACTACCTATAGGTCCCTTAACACAGCTCGACGACACCGATTCGACGAACCGACCATCGGGCGACATATGCAGACACGATCGTTAGTCCACAACACCGAAGCCAAGTGATACGCGACGAAACGGGTTAACGAGGCTACGAGGCTAACGAACCGTACGTAAACAACGGAATAAATCCACTCGCGTGCGGAATCAAGCTAACGGGTTGAGGAATCAACGAGTCATCCAACCAAGAGCGGACTCGGACGAATCACGATCGAATCAAGATTAGTTTCGGACTCGAACTCAGAAGTGGATTTACTGCCTAATCAGGAGCCAGATTTACTACCAAATCAGGTCAACAAATCAGGTCCGAACGAATCAACCCCACAACCGAATCACGGACAGAACCGGAAAACAAAAAACGACGGGAAACCCCAACACCTAGAGGGGCTCGGCCAAAACCGAGCCACCTCAAGGTGGCTCGGTGTGTCGGCCACCTGTGCGCGGGCACAGTAAAGGTGGCCTATAAATAGAGGGCTTGGTTCATTTGTTCAGGGGTTGGAAAATTTGGAGAGGCGAAGCTCT
>BQKN01016246.1:0-10036 GCA_022839385.1 Asparagus kiusianus | reverse complement strand
GGCGATAAGAAATATAAACACAAGTATAAATAAACGCCAAAGCACACTTAAACACAAGATATGATCACGGAGTTCGGACCTTCCGTCCTACGTCTCCGCTCCCCACGCCCGGAGAGAAATCCACTATCATAATCGGGTTTTCTACACTCACCCGAATAACGTTTACACCTTACAGTGTCGGTTTTTAACGCTCACCGATCAACGTCACTCCTCACACTCGGTTTTCTAGTTCACCGAAAACTTCATAACACACTCGGTTTTCTAGCTCACCGAAAACCTTACATCACTCACAATGTAACAAATATAAATTTGTTCTCTACAATAGATAAGAACTCAATTAAGCACAACTCAATGTTACAATCTCTCACAACTCTAATATACTATGTATGCAACTACAATAAGCTCAAGTGGGTGTGTGTAACAATGAGATATAAATAAAAACTTAACTCAATAAGAACTAGCAATAAGATTTATATGAAATACAATAGTAGAAACGCTAGGAAATAGAGTTAAGGAAACTTCTTTATAAATACAAAGAGAGGATGATGAAATGTTAAAGATGAACTCTTCAATAGTTGATGATAAAACTTCTCTTTGTAACAGCAAACCCAAAATAAACTTAAACAAAACTAAACAAGCTTAAACCCTTGTTTAAAAACTTCTTTGCTAGCTTTAGAACTGAGATCAATGGGGGTATTTATAGCCTCCCAAAACCTTAGCCAAAAACCCCAAACAAAAGACTAAAACAGCCCCAACAACGGTAACAAAAATAGCCGTTGGAAAGAGAACTGACAGAGCGGCGGTCGACCAAAAAAATTCGCGGCAGACCACGATGTAGATCCCATACTAAGAATCGAGCAGATACTTCTTTGGTCGACCGGTGCGGTCGACCGATGGAAATTTCGATCTCTCGGTCGACCACGGCGGTCGACCGATAAACTCTCTGTTGCCCACTGACCAATGAACACATGAGCGGTCGACCGGTGCGGTCGATCGAAATCTGATATTACAGAAAAGCAGGTTTTAGAGCTGATTTTTGAGACTTTGGAAAATATGTTAAAAATAACAAATGAAGTCCAAAAATAATGAAACTTTGAGAAATGTATATAAACATGTAAATGAACATGTTACAAAAAGAATTTTCCAAATTATATTTCCCATTTATGAAAAATCATCATTTTTCAAAATAGTCCAAAACACAAAAATGTAAACATGTGAATTTTGATATTTTGGCTAAACCGACTTTTGAAACTTTACAAAATGATTTTATAGACTTGAAAAAAATGTAAACTATTGTTATGAAGTCTATAAATAATGAATATAATATTTTACCAAAATACACAAATGATGCACTAAAACATGATTTCATTGAACTAACTAAAATTGATACTGATGAAATCATATATATTTATATAAGTATGAAACAAAAATATGTTATCTAATTATATTCAATTGTTTCATAGTAAAACTTAAAAACTATCAAACAAAAACATATATGTATATATATAACTATATATATACAAAACCAAAACGTGTATGTGTGTATATGATTGAGCTTAAAGTACTAACACACATAATATATACTCCTAAACTAAAGTTACCCAAGCAATGATTTTGATCTTCATTGTAGCTCAACTTGGTACACATGCGGATGAAGCTTGAACTAGATCTTTAACTTTGAATTGCAAGGCTTCAACCCCACATTCCGCCAACCTCCTTTAGATATGATCGTTGAAGCTCTATTCCATCCATCCTCCAACAACGTTGTTTGTCTACAATAAATAGAAATGCACAAACACTAGACAAACAAGATTAGCGGTAAATTGTTTGTTAAACATCATCAAAATAAGAAGGGCAACAATCTCCCCCTTTTTATGATGACAAACAATATACAAAAAAGGATATATGCTTGAAAGGAAATGAATATATAAATTATAATTCACATGCATATAAACAAGAAGAAATATACTCATAATATTTCTCCTCCTTTGACAACATCAAACAGGGAACAAAAGAATTAAGAGAGCAAAAACTCCCCCTATCAATATGCATTGGTGGGTGTAAAACATAGAAAGATATAGGGATTTCTCCCCCTATCAAAATACCATATGGAGAATATGAAATAAAGGATTATGGCAAATATGTGAGCAAGCATAAAAATGCTAAACACCACTCACATAAAAAAATACAATGAGGACACATAATGATTTGTGTCTCATTATAAAAACCATGTATAAGAATAGATTTATGAAATCAAAAGAAGAGAAACATGAGAATCATGCAAAAAGTTTTCAAATAAAACAAATCAACCAATTGAAATCATAAATCGCAAGTAAATCATATAAGAACATAAAACCAAATCATTATTGATTTTCAAAACTCAAGAGAGGCAATTATATCTAGTTATTGAGCTAGTATCAACCCATATAAACATTTTAGCATCCGGTAAATAAGATTTGGGAATAAACACCCAATAAACCAAGGGGTTATATAAATACAAACCTCTCATCAAAATAAGACCAATAATCATGAAAACAAAAAAAATTAATCAAAGAAAATTTGTTTTCATAACCAAAAGATTTTAAGACATGATTTTTAAGACCAGGAAAAGGAAAAATAAGAACACTAAAATTTTTGGTTTAAAAATTAAATTTGTTTTGGTACCCAAGAACTCTTGGTACCAAAAGATTTAAGGACATGACCCCTATCATTTAAGCATAAAGTCCTAGGGTTATGAACCCTTTTAGGCGCATGTGGTGCACTAACACGGTCAAAGCAATAATCACTCAAATGACTCTTCCGATTGTAATATGTGCAATGAAAGAGATCCATTTGTTTTGTGGACCATTAGCTCGTGCACGAGAATCATTTGCAAATAAAGATTGTCTTTTAAAATTATTTTGCAAATGAGAAATATTCTTAAACAATAGTCTATTTGGAACATATTGTAACTTAGAAGCTTTTTGCATATCAAAACAAAATTTAGCAAGATGTCCAAACCTACCACAAACATCACATTTAAAAACACGTGGTCTACTAGAAACATTTGGCAAATGAGATTTCTTTTTCAAATCAAAACAATATTCGGTCAAATGCCCAAACGACCACAATGATCACATCTATTCACATGAGCATGCTTATGATGAACAATGGGTGCATGTGTGTGTATATGTGATGAAGAAGCTACATGAGATGCACAAGGAGCATTGACATTTTTATGTTTGTGTGCATCATAGCAAAATTTAGCTAGATGGCCTTTACGGCCGTAAATAGAATACTTATAAACTTTGCAATATATGTGTGCATGATGAGTGGATGATTTCTTAGACTTGGCACACACATATCCATAAGCTTCTTATGATTATCAAAGCATATTTTTAAAGTTGAATCTAAAGATGAAATGCATTTTTTTATAAGATTCAAATCTTCATTTTAGGCACATATGTACTTTTAGAAGTAGAACATAAATAGTCATTTATAAAGGAAGCAGTATTATTTTGTATGTTTTTTACTTCTAATATGGCATTATCTTTTTCATGAGATAAGCTAGTTATAGAGGATGTCAACTTTTCATTTTTCAAACTTAACATGTCATTGTTTTCCTTAAGCATATCATTTTCTTTAGTAATGACATCAAATTTGGAAGCTAGCAACTCATAATCGGATTTTAAATCTTCATGCTTGCTTTGTAAATTAATGAAATCATTTTACAATTTCTTGTAGGTATGTAATAATTTATCACTAGCATAAGCAAGTTCATCATTAGGTAAATCATTAATAGATTCGAACTCGCAAACCTCACTAGGGCTATCTCCTAGTGGCCGTATGCATGATGCTCCACATGAACTTGATGCCGAATCCTCCAAAGCATGTCGGATCGCCTCAAAGTCCCCTTGATGTGCTTCAATAAATTTCCATAAGGTGTAAGCACTATCAAAAGAATCAAGCTTGTTAGACATAAATGAATCGAATGCCTTTAATAAAAATTCTAACATAAGCTTGTTCATAATAAACATCTTTTTATCATGTTTGCTCTACTTGGATTTCTCCAACGTCGGTACAATATAAGCACAATCAATGACTTCTCATAAATCGATATTTTTAGATTGAACAAATAATTTGAATCTAAAACACCATTGAGCATAGGGGAAAACATTGAATTTAGGAGCAACACTAGAATCATAGCCTAAACAAGATGCATCATTCATATCCATAAATTGTAAAAATATGCAAGCAAGATGCAAATGCAATCAAAACAAGATTAGCATAATAAAATAACTTGGATCTTTAACACAAGGCGATTAGACCTTAAATCAAAGAGCACCAAGTTCTGATACCAAATGTTAGACCCTAGATGGGGGTGATTAGGGTCTTATGCTAATCTAATCCGATTAAAATGCCAATTGTAATTACTTAACAAATATATTCTTGCAAGATAGATATACGAGAGGTATAAACAAGAATAAGCAATATGAACAACAAGATATATCCTAACAAAGAGATATAGGTAATGTATGTGCAAGGATATAAAACTAACACAAGGTGAAACAATATGAACTAGATAGTGTATCTTATAAATAATGAGCTAATGACGATGGCGATAAGAAATATAAACACAAGTAGAAATAAACGCCAAAGCACACTCAAACACAAGATATGATCACGGAGTTCGGACGTTCCATCCTACGTCTCCGCTCCCCACTCCCGGGGAGAAATCCACTATTACAATCGGGCTTTCTTCGCTCACCCGAATAATGTTTACACCTCACAGTGTCGGTTTTCAACGCTCACCGATCAACGTCACTCCTCACACTCGGTTTTCTATTTCACCGAAAACTTCACAACCCACTCGGTTTTCTAGCTCATCGAAAACCTTACACCACTCACAATATAACAAATATAAATTTATTCTCGACAATAGATGAGAACTCAATTAAGCACAACTCAATGTTATAATCTCTCACAACCCTAATATACTATGTATGCAACTATAATAAACTTAAGTGAGTGTGTGTAACAATGAGATAAAAATAAAAACTTAACTCAATAAGAACTAGCAATAAGATTGATATGAAATATAATAGTAGAAATACTAGGAAATAGAGTTAAGGAAACTTCTCTATAAATACAAAGAGAGGATGATAAAATGTTGAAGATGAACTCTTTAATAGCTGATGAAAAAACTTCTCTTTGTAATAGCAAACCCAAAACAATTTTAAACCAAACTAAACAAGCTTAAACCCTTGTTTTAAACCTTGTTTAAAAACTTCTTTGCTAGCTTTAGAACTGTGGTTAATGGCGGTCTCTCAAAACCTCAGCCAAAAACCCCAAACAAAAGACTAAAACAGCCCCAGCAACGGTAACGAAAATAGCCGTTGGAAAGAGAACTGACAGAGCGGCGGTTGACTGAAAAAATTCGCGGTCGACCATGATGTAAATCCCAGACTGAGAATCGAGCATAGACTTCTTCGGTCGACCGGTGCGGTCGACCGATGGAAATTTCGAGCTCTCGGGCGACCACGACTGTCGACCGACAAACTCTCTACTGCCCACTGACCAATGAACACATGAGCAGTTGACTGGTGCGGTCGATCGAAATCTGATATTACAGAAAAGCAGGTTTTAGAGCTGATTTTTGAGACTTTGGAAAATATCTTAAAAATAACAAATGAAGTCTAAAAATAATGAAACTTTGAGAAATGTATATAAACATGTAAATGAACATGTTACAAAAAGAATTTTCCGAATTGCATTTCTCATTTGTGAAAAATCATCATTTTGCAAAATAGTCCAAAACACAAAAATGTAAACATGTGAATTTTTACATTTTGGCTAAACCAACTTTTGAAACTTTACAAAATGATTTTATAGACTTGAAGAAAAATGTAAACTATTTTTATGAAGTCTATAAACAATGAATATAGTATTTTATCAAAATACACATATGATGCACTAAAACATGATTTCATTGATCTAACTAAAATTGATATTGATGAAATCATATATATGCATATAAGTATGAAATAAAAATATGTTTTATATTTATATTCAATTGTTTCATAGTAAAACTTAAAAACTATCAAACCAAAACATATATGTATATATATAACTATATATATACAAAACCAAAACGTGTATGTGTGTATATGATTAAGCTTAAAGTACTAACACACATAATATAAACTCCTAAACTAAAGTTACCGAAGCAATGATTTTGATCTTCATTGTAGTTCAACTTGGTACACATACGGATGAAGCTTGAACTTGATCTTTAACTTTGAATTGTAAGGCTTCAAGCTGACATTCCGCCAACCTCCTTTAGATATGATCGTTGAAGCTCTATTCCATCCATCCTCCAACAACGTTGTTTGTCTACAATAAATAGAAATGCACAAATACTAGACAAATAACATTAGTGATAAAATATTTGTTAAACATCATCGAAACAAGAAGGCCGACAATCTCCCCCTTTTTGATGATGACAAACAATTTACAAAAAAGGATATATGCTTGAAAGGAAATGAATATATAAATTATAATTCACATGCATATAAATAAGAAGGAATATACTCATAATATTTCTCCCCCTTTGACAACATAAAAAAGGGGACAAAAGAATTAAGAGAGCGAAAGCTCCCCCTATCAATATGCATCGGTGGGTATAAAACATAGAAAGATATAGGGATTGCTCCCCCTATCAAAATGTCATATGGAGAATATGAAATAAAGGATCATGGCAAATATGTGAGCAAGCATAAAAAATGCTAAACACCACTCACATAAAAAAATACAATGAGGACACATAATGATTTGTGTCTCATTATAAAAACCATGTATAAGAATAGATTTATGAAATCAAAAGAAGAGAAACATGAGAATCATGTAAAAAGTTTTTAAATGAAAATAAATCAACCAATTGAAATCATAAATCACAAGTAAATCATATAAAAACATAAAACCAAATCATCATTGATTTTAAAAACTCAAGAGAGGCAATTATATCTAGCTATTGAGCTAGTATCAACCCATATAAACATTTTAGCATCCGGTAAATAAAATTTTGGAATAAACACCCAATAAACCCGAGGGTTATATAAATACAAACCTCTCATCAAAATAAGACCAATAATAATGAAAACAAAAAAATTAATCAAAGAAAATTTGTTTTCATAACAAAAAGATTTTAAGACATGCTTTTTAAGACCAGGAAAAGGAAAAATAAGAACACTAAAATTCTTGGTTTAAAAATTAAATTTGTTTTGGTACCCAAGAACTTTTAGTATCAAAAGATTTAGGGACATGACCCCTATCATTTAAGCTCAAAGCCCAACGGTTATGAATCCTTTTAGGCGCATGTGGCGCACTAACATAGTTAAAGCAATAATCGCTCAAATGACTCTTCCGATCGCAATATGTGCAATGAAAGAGACCCATTTGTTTTTATGGACCATTAGCTCGTGCACGGGAATCATTTGTAAATAAAGATTGTCTTTTAAAATTATTTTGCAAAAGAGAAACATTCTTAAACAATGGTCTATTTGGAACATATTGTAACTTAGAAGCTTTTTACATATCAAAACAAAATTTAGCAAGATGTCCAAACCTACCATAAACATCACATTTAAAAACATGTGGTCTACTAGAAACATTTGACAAATGAGATTTCTTTTTCAAATCAAAATAATATTCGGCCAAATGCCTAAACGACCACAATGATCACATCTATACACATGAGCATGCTTACGATGAACAATGGGTGCATGTGTGTGTACATGTGATGAAGAAGCTACATGAGATGCACCAGGAACATTAACATTTTTATGTTTGTGTGCATCATAGCAAAATTTAGCTAGATGGCATTTACGGCTGCAAATAGAACACTTATAAACTTTGCTATATATGTGTGTATGATGAGTGGATGATTTCTTAGACTTGGCACACACATATCCATAAGCTTCTTATGATTATTAAAGCATATTTTTAAAATTGAATCTATAGATGAAATGTATTTTTTCATAAGATTCAAATCTTCATTTTTAGGCACTTATGTACTTTTAGAAGTAGAACATAAATAGTCATTTATAAAGGAAGCAGTATTATTTTGTATGTTTTTTACTTCTAATATGACATTATCTTTTTCATGGGATAAGCTAGTTATAGAGGATGTCAACTTTTCATTTTCAAACTTAACATGTCATTGTTTTCCTTAAGCATAGCATTTTCTTTAGTAATGACGTCAAATTTGGAAGCTAGCAACTCATGATCGGATTTTAAATCTTCATGCTTGCTTTGTAAATTAATGAAATCATTTTGCAATTTCTTGTAGGTTGTAATAATTTATCACTAGCATAAGCAAGTTCATCATTAGGTAAATCATTAATAGATTCAAACTCGCAAACCTCACTAGGGCTATCACCTAGTGGCTGTGTGCATGATGCTCCACATGAACTTGAAGCTGGATCCTCCAAAGCTTGTCGGATGGAAGTCCCCTTGATGTGCTTCAATAAATTTTCATAAGGTGTAAGCACTATCAAAAGAATCAAGCTTGTTAGACATAAATGAATCGATTGCATTTAATAAAAATTCTAACGTAAGCTTGTTCCTAATAAACATCTTCTTATCATGTTTGCTCCACTTGGATTTCTCCAACGTGGGCACAATATAAGCACAATCAATAACTTTCCATAAATCGATATTTTTAGATTGAGCAAATAATTTAAATCTAAAACACCATTGAGCATAGGGAAAAACATTGAATTTAGGAGCAACACTAGAATCATAGCCTAAACAAGATGCATCATTCTTATCCATAAATTGTAAAAATATGCAAGCAAGATGCAAATGCAATCAAAACAAGATTAGCACAATAAAATAACTTGGATCTTTAACACAAAACGATTAAACCTTAAATCAAAGAGCACCAAGCTTTGATACGAGAGATATAAGCAAGAATAAGCAATATGAACAACAAGATATATCCTAACAAAGAGATATAGGTAATGTATGTGCAAGGATATAAAACTAACATAAGGTGAAACAATATGAACTAGATAGTGGATCATATAAATAATGAGCTAATGACAATGGTGATAAAAAATATAAACACAAGTAGAAATAAACACCAAAGAATACTCAAACACAAGATATGATCACGGAGTTCGGACCTTCCGTCCTACGTCTCCGTTCCCCACTTCTAGGGAGAAATCCACTATCACAACCGGGTTTTTTACGCTCACTCGAATAACGTTTGCACCTCATAGTATCGGTTTTCAACGCTCACCGATCAACGTCACTCCTCACACTTGGTTCTCTAGTTCACTGAAAACTTCACAACACACTCGGTTTTTTAGCTCACCGAAGACCTTACACCACTCGCAATGTAACAAATATTAATTTATTCTCGACAATAGATGAGAACTCAATTAAGCACAACTCAATGTTATAATCTCTCACAACCCTAATATACTATGTATGCAACTACAATAAGCTCAAGTGGGTGTGTGTAACAATGAGATATAAATAAAAACTTAACTCAATAAGAACTAGCAATAAGATTGATATGAAATACAATAGTAAAAATGCTAGGAAATAGAGTTAAGGAAACTTCTCTATAAATACAAAGAGAGGATGATAAAATATAGAAGATGAACTCTTCAATAGCTGATGAAAAAAAACTCCTCTTTATAATAGCAAACCCAAAACAAACTTAAACCAAACTAAATAAGCTTAAACCCTTATTTAAAACCTTGTTTAAAAACTTCTTTGCTAGCTTTAGAACTGAGACCAATGGGGGAATTTATAGCCTCCCAAAACCTCAGCCAAAAACCCAAACAAAAGACTAAAACAACCCCAGCAATGGTAACAAAAATAACCGTTGGAAAGAGAACTGATATAGCGACGGTCGACCGAAAAAATTTGTGATCGGCCACGATGCAGATCCCAGACTGAGAATCGAGCAGAGACTTCTTCGATCGACCGGTGCGGTCTACCGATGGAAATTTTAAGCTCTCGGTCAACCGCGATGGTCGACCGACAA
>BQKN01016245.1:0-16695 GCA_022839385.1 Asparagus kiusianus | reverse complement strand
GAGTGTTAGGTGTGATGTAGCGAGAGTTATGTCGCACTGTCAAGTCTGTCAGGTTGCTAAGGGTAGGAAGTAGAACATAGGTCTATACACTCCTTTAATTCTACCTTTTGCTACATTGTAGGATATTACTATGGACTTTGTCCTATATCTCCCTCACATGTTTAGGAAGCATGATTCAGTATTGGTTATGGTGGATCACTTTTCAAAGATGGCACATTTCATTCCCTACAACAAAATTGCAAATACTTACCATGTTGCACATCTCTTTCTTAAAGATGTAGTTCGATTGCTAAGACTATTTTTTAGATAGTAGTGTGAAGTTCAGGAGCCACTTCTGGAGGACACTGAAGAGGAAGCTTAATACGTTATTATAGTTTTTGATGACTTACCATCCCTAGATTGATGGGCAAATTAAGTTGGTGAATAGTAGTCTAGAAGACTTATTACAATGTCTAGTTGGTGATCATGCATCTAGGTGGGATTTACTGTTGCCTATGGCAGAGTTTGCATATAATAATTCAGTCAAAGGTCTGCTAGGTTGAGTCCATTTGAGATTGTTATAGGTTGTTGACATAGAGAACCTATAGACTTACTACTGGTGCTATTAGGAGCTTGACCCAGTGCTTCAGTCAAGTTATTTTCATAACATTTGCATGATTTGCACAATGAGATTAGTAGATAGATAGCATTAAATAATGATAATTATAAATTTTCTATAGATTCTCATAGACAATTGCAGGAGTTTTCTATTGGAGACATGGTTATACTTAGGGTTCGACCTAAGAATTTCCCTAAGGGAGATGTTGGGAAAACTGCATGCCTGATGTGCAGGTCCATTTTGAGTTTGAGAAATATTGGTTTGAATGCATATGAGTTGGACTTCCCATGGGATTTAAGCATCAGCTTGGTTTTTAATGTCGAGATTAAACTCCTTATAATGCACCTGTAGACTATACGATAATAATCTCATAGCTTAGACCCTTAGATTCTACAGTATCACCATAGATTCTAGCTCCACACCTATGCAATCGAGAAGATGACCATTAGAGGAGATCGAGGATATTTTACAAAACCAGATTATTTCAAAAATGATAGCTATTTCTAAAGATATCTAGTCCGTTGATGTGGGCGACCTGATTCAACCTACAATTGGCTACAGACTAAGGAGATTGAGTAGCTAATCCAAATGTACTAGATGTTTATGATTGCCGTTACTCACTAGAGGCGAATGTTTTGAAGCCGAGGAGAGTTGATGGGAATCCTAGAAAAGTCTGTGAGAAAGAAGAAAACATGAATCAGATTTCCAGAGATCGAGTTTGATGCTTTGAGATTTCCAGAGACTGAGTTTGATGCATTGAGATTATATTGGACTATCATGAGATTAAGTTAGATTCCCAGAGATTGGATTTGATTGTTAGGATTTTTATTTTTCTTTTTATGAGGATTTTTATTTTGTTCCTTAGAAAGATTGTTGCCTTTTTGTTTTCTTCAAATAAGGGATGTAAGCCTCTTGTGAAGTTTGTTAGACCCTAGAGGGGGGGTGATTAGGGTCTTATGCTAATCTAATCCAATTAAATGTCAATTAAAATTACTTAACAAATATATTCTTGCAAGATAAATATATAAAGAGTTATGTGCAAGAATATGTAATGTACACAAGGTGATATATCCTATATGATAGAAATATATGCAAGGATATATGAACAATAAGATATAACCTAACAAAGAGATATAGACAATATATGTGCAAGGATATAAAATTAACACAAGGGTGAATTAATCATAAACTAGATAGAGGGAAAAACAACAATGAGCAATTGACAAAGGCAATATGAATAATAAGCACGAATGTAAAAGTACGCCAATGCAATCACAAACAAAACGATATGTTTACGAGGTTCGGTCCCCACGACCTACGTCCCCGCTCCTCACCTCGAGGAGATCTCCACTATCACAACCGGGTTTTCTACGTTCACCCGAACAACGTTTACACCTCACAATACAATCACTATGTAATCACACCTCACACACTAAGTGTTGGTCCTAGCCCGTGTCCTCCTCCTCAAGTGCTCGGTTACAACCTCTCCCTAGGCACGTTAACCGACGCCACTCCTCTTGGATTCGACCCCGTCTCTCACCACACACTTCTCTCGGTGTACAAGTGTATTACAAGTGAATCCTCACAATTAAGCACAATATAAATCAATTTGATTGTTCTCTAAACAAGGTGAGAACTCAATTAAGCACAACTCTTAGTCACAAACCCACAACCCCAAATTATACTATGAATGTAAATACACTAAGCTCAATAGGTTGTGTATGAACAAAGAGTATCAATAAAACGATTAAACTAAACTCAATATAAATCTAGCTTATGGAAATTATAATCAAAATAATAAATTGCTAGATGAGTTTAGAAACACTTCTCTAAAGATGACAAGAGAGTAGGAGAAGAGTGAATGCTCAAACACCAAAGGATGATCTCCACTTGCTCTTGTGAAATTGAATTCACAAACTCAAACACACTCAAATGCTTAAAAGCTCATAAACACACTTTAAACAAACTTAAACCCTTGATTAAAACTTTCTTAAACTTGTTTTTAAAACTCTCTTCATTTTTTGATCAGTTGAAAACTGAGATCAAAGAGGGTTTTTATAGCCTCCAAAACCTCAGCTAAAACCCCCAAGTAATAGTCCAAAAAAGCCCCAGAAAAATCAGCTCAGGAAATAGCCGTTAGAGTGCAACGGATCTATTGTCGGTCGACCGAAAATTCTGTCGGTCGATCGATGGAGAACAAAAACACTATGAACTGTTCTGGATCATCGTCGGTCGACCGGTGCGGTCGACCGAATACTGATACTACAGAAAAGTGATTTGCTAATTTTAAAACGCTGTTTAAAAATATTAAATAAATTCCAAAAAATGTAAAACTTTGGAGAATGATTGTAGACATGATAATAAACATGCTACAGTGACTGGTTATCAGAAAGGACCTCCCAAATAAAAAATATCATCATTTTATAAAATAGTCCAAAACATGAAAATATGAGATACTTGAATTTTGATGTTTTGACATAAACCAACTTTTGAAACTTTGTGAAATGTTTTTATAGACTTAGAAAAAACATGTATAAACTGATATTGAAGTCTATAAACTAATAAGACAATATTTTCACAAAATTACATATTCTATGTAATGTTTTCAAAAACACAATAGTAAATATGAAATATATGATTTCATATTTATAAACATGAAAACTCAAAAACTATGTATGTATATATATAAGTATATATATATGCATAGAAACCAAAACTTATGTATATATATATTACTATATATATATACGAAGAAACCAATAAATATGTGTGTATAGATATTGAGCTTAAGGTACTTAACACACATAATATAAATCCTAAACTACATTACCCAAGCAATCTTGATCTTCATTGTAGCTCAACTTGGTACACGTTGCGGATGAAGCTTGAACTTGATCTTTAACTTGAATGCAATACTTCAACCCGACATTCCGCCAACCTCCATATTGATGTGATCGTGTAGGCTCAATTCCATCCATCCTCCAACATGTTGTTTGCCTAGAATAAATACAAAAACACAAACACTAGACAAATAACATTAGAAGTAAATTGTTTGTTAAACATCATCAAAACAAGAAGGCCAACAAAGTTATACTTGATTGAATAAGATTTTCAGATTTTTGAATTGCATGTGATTTTCTTTATGGTATGATATCTTGGGTGTGAGGCCCCTCTTTTCAATTGAAGTCCTATTTATTCTCAGCCCTCTATTCTAAATCCTCTTCAAATCTCAGCCCTCAAATCATCTAAAACCCTATTCACTGTTCATGTAAATAGTAACGTCAATTACCATTCACCTTCTACAGCATCCAGTTCACCTCAACCAAACGTCTACTTCGGTCCTCACAGCCCTCCCTCGTTGAAGACTTCCAACCTTGCATCCTTCCTTAATCACGAGACCACCAGCGATTACTACCTTCTCCGAGGATCCATGTCATTAATTCCTTTGAGGAAGCACATCGATGTTGGCTCCTAAGCACTCCTACAACTTCCCCAAACTCCAATCAACCATCAACTCTAATCAGTCCTGCTGAATGCAACCAAAGATCTCTACTTAATCATAATTGAATCTGATTACTTTGGTGCTTGATTATCTGGTTTAATCTTTGGATATTGCTATTTGTTGTTCTTGGGTGCATAAGGATTCAATCTCGAAAGAGTTGATCTCTCTAGTATCTCTTTTCGTGGGTCTCGTCAACTCATTTGCATAAAACCTTTGGATTTAGTCTTGATTCTGACCCGTTATTGTTTGGTGTGGCCGTGTGGGTTCCTTGCACCCTCTGTGATTTCTAATCTTGACCTTGAATCTGACTTTAGTTTTTACATCTCTTGGGATTTGTGGCAAGTTAGTTATTGTGGTTGTTTATCACTATATTCGTGAGTCTTGCTTGATTGCTTGTCATGTTACATTCTGTTAGGATTGTGTTCATCCCATAGGTTGAGCCTTTTAGATCTTTGCATTCATGCTGAGTTGCATGCCTCTAGCTGTTGTCTAGGATTTCATCTTCTTGATTGCTTGATCCATTTGCAATAGTGATCCCTCACGTCTTGTGCTATTGTCAGATGGTCTCATTGGTTAGTGGAATACTATAACCATAACACTAATTTCCAAAGTGAACAACTCCATTTCTAAGATTATGGCCCCTAAAATGCAAACGATCATGCTTTGGCTTTGTGACAAGAAGGAGTTTGGTTAGTATATTCTTGTTGTTCATTATTTTTTAAAACTTCATATAGGAAAAATGTTCCTTCTAAATTAATGCTTAAAGTAGATATATAAGGAAAGCGTTTGACTCTGTTAAGTATTTTCTAGAGCAAGTTCTAGCAGGTCTTATATTTCCTCCTTAATTAATCAAGTGGATCATGATTTGCATTGCCACTATCAAGGTTCCTATCTTTTACAATGATGAACTGCATGGATATTTCAAGCATAAAAGGGAACTAAAGCAGCGTGACCCAATTTCACCTTACGTTCTTGTTCTCTACACAGAATATTTTTGTAGATATTTAAGGAGGATAAGTTTGAATAGGAGATTCAAGATACATCCAATATGTGCTAAATTGGTATGTTAATCTTTAAAATGAAGAAGAGCTTCTCATTGATTGGTTTGGGTATAAAATCTAGTAGTTACATATAAATTATATAGTAGAATATGAGCTCCATGAATGATGCTATTTGTGACGCCCCTGGTTTCATACAATGCTGCAGTCCAAGGTGAACCCAGAGATGTCAAACCTGCCATGCACCCACACTGTACAATAATAAGTTTTACCAATCACAACAATATCCTCTAGTGGAATCAAAAAATAAAGTGCAGGTACAATACAAGCAAAAAGAAAGAAAACAACTGCAATTGACATGATATAAGAAAAAGTGTCTCATAAATAAATCAGGTATCAATGAATAAGTTTGGAATACATCTGCCATCATGAAATATATAAATGTATCACGACATGGATCAACTAAGAATGTACAAAGGCTCACAGCCTTTACAATGTAAAAAAAATAAAGAAAACTCTAATAGCTGAATATAAGGTCTATCTACTGTGGAGTTTCATCTACTAGCTCATATAACAACGACTGTGCTAGAACTCCGTCATCATGCGACTCTTTGATGCTCTGAACCGCTTGAAAAAAAATTAAATAAAACAACAAGAGCATCAGAGCGCTACAGCAAGATCACCTCCATCAACCCCTAGGGAAAGGGCTACTAGATGTAGTGGAGCCCCTATCTATTAAGCATAGTCTACCTACATCATTTTTTCATATCTAATAGTATTAATATTTAAAAATCTACAACACGAGGTATAGTACGTCGAGCGAAATAATCCAAACAAGGAAACCCTCATGTACATACCATATGTCTCAGACTATAGATATGTAAATATCAATACCGTACTATGGAAAGAAACATCACTAGAAAATAAAACACTATAATGAACATTAACATAAAATTCTCATGTACATCACAAAAGTAAGGTATCTCGGTCTTATATATATATTTAGCAGTGTGACATAAACACTTTTGGCATCCACCAAAACTCAGCCTATCAAATAATCGTCTCATTTTAATTCTTTGCAAGATTCTGATCTCATCACATTATCATGCAACACGGACTACCCTGTGGGCATCCTAAAACAATGTACACGGCTCATTAGTCTCATCGCGATCTCAGTGCATAACATGAGTGCGGGACGGTCTACCATAGTGGTATCCAAATAGATGGCTCATAAACCTCATCGCACCCTCATGTGGACGGACTCCTAGATAAAGCATCCAAACCCGACTCAATGGCCTGTACAAATAGAATATCGACGCACTACCCCATATAGTACTGAGCTGAGCCCATCAACAATATCCATCCCATGTATAAACTGTATAAATCTGGTATATCGACGCACTATCTCATATAGTACTAAGCTGAGCCCATCAACGATATCCATCACATGTTTAAACTACTCCAACTCAAGTGTAATCACTCAACACTTATCAAATCCCCTCTGGGATAATCATGTGTGCGTCATAACACTATTCATGTATATTCATGTCTATACGTGTACTATCGTGCGATTCGAACCCCGCGATCGTATCTCAAAACAATGCAACAAAAGTTTAGGAAAAAGCATTAGTAGTCGACTACTAACCTTAGTAGTCGACTACACTGAGTCCATCCAGACTCTGTAATTTCAGTGTCAAACTTAGTAGTTGACTAGTAAGCACATTAGTCGACTACACTGTAATAATTTAGTTTCCGTGTCAAACTTATGTAGTCGACTAGTAAGTACATTAGTCGACTACACTGCACTTTTTCAGTTTCTGTAAAACCAAACTGGACATTAGTAGTCGACTACTACTCTTAGTAGTCGACTACTAACCAGAAACATGCACATATCCCTACACATACAACCATTAGCAATGATCACGTGTAAATCATGCTTTAACACATTGCAAATCTAGTAACTACAAATTAAAAGAATCATCTCCATGATCATTTAAACCCGTAATTCAACAATTTATGTTTAATCTTCACATTTATCAAGAAATTGACATGAACCTAATTTTCTATTTTGTCAACATGGAACATGCTTGCATATTAAACTTAAAACTTTTATAAATTCGTTTGTTCACATTTACAGAATAATAAAATCCTAAACCTAGGGTTTAATCATACTTGATTAGCATGCAAGCTCTTTTTATCACAAGTCTAGGGTTTAAGCATGATTTTAACATGGAAAACAAGGTTCAAACGAAGATCCACCCAAGCCAAATGATCATGATCACGTTTTTATAGTTAACAACAAGTATAAAAGTATAAATCTAGCATGGGTTTAGGAAATAACATTAAAATCTAATCTTTTTATATCTCAGATTTAAGATTAGGCACATAAACAATAATATTTAACATGTAACTAGTTATTTAACTATGGGGATGAGTTTGGATGAAGACAATCTTGCCTCAAACATGATGTTGATCCTCCTGGACACACTTGCAAGATTTATTCTTCAGCAACAGCTCGTGATCTCTCCTTCTGTTCGATATCATGACTCGAAACGCCTCGAGGAAGCCAAAAACGAGATCTGGGGTTTAAGGGGAGATGGTGGCTGTGTTCTTTCATGAAATAACATAGAAATTAGGTTAAAAACACGTTTATATAGTTAGGTTATCAATTGGGCTCGAAACAAACCAAGTTCGATCCGAAAACCAAACATGGCATGTCTAGGAAAACTCCCGATAGTCGACTACTAAGCTTAGTATTCGACTTCACTTTAAACACCGAAACTTCTGAAATCTGTACACAATAGTTTGGCTGTAATTTTATCATACGAGCTCAGAATAAGATGATTTAAGATTTGTTGGAAAGATGTTGAAAAGACCTACAACTGTTGTTTTTTGAGTTTTGCAAGGTTCTAAGTATATCGGTGTATAAAACCTATAAAATCTTAACTGGTTATTTTCCCCAGATTTTTCTGATGCATGTTTTGTGCATTTGCGCTCATATATTCATATACATATATCGAATTGATCTCAAAATAATTCCTAGCATACTCAAACATCAAAATATGTTATTTATAACTATATAACATATTTATTATTATTTATCATATAATATTCAAATTATCGGGGTTTTATATTCTTCTCCCTTTAAAATAATTTCATCCCTGAAATTCCGCACGTATAAAAAAAATCTATACTTAACAGTCTAGAATGTGAGTGCTTCCACTTAACCCTTAACTAAACGAAACTAGTACGTCGAGTAAAAAATCTAAACAAGGAACCACCCATATATATACCATGTGTCCTAAGTGATTAGGAGTTAATTATTAATACCCATATTCTAGTGTTAAATATAAATACGTCCATATCGACAATCAAGTATATAATAAGAATATAAACAAATCATACCTACCTGTTTAAACAGGTGTGGGTAGTCACGGCACATATCTTGCTCACGCTCCCAAGAAGCCTCTTCAGTTCCTTTCCAATTCCTCTGAACCTTGATCAAATATATCTCTTTATTTCTAAACTTCTTGTCCTCCTTGGCAAGAATACACACAAAGCTCTCAATTGTAGTCAAGTCATTATTAAACTCAATCTCTAGGGCATCTAATAACCGCTGCTGCTCCTCAATGCATAAATGCTTCTTAAGCTTCGAAACATGGAAAACATCATGTATACTCGACATCGATGGGAAGATCTAACCAACATGAAATGGGTCCAAAAGTTCAACTCTCATGAATGGACTAATATACTTCGGGGCAAGCTTTACCCGACTACTGAATCGCTAAACTCCTTTCATCGGTGATATTTTCAATAAGACATAGTCCCCAACCTGGGCTCTAACGGTATGTCGCTAATCTATGTAACTCTTCTAATGACTATGCACTGCAAGAGTGCTCTCCTGAATCACTGCTACCCTCTCAGTAATCTACCTCACAAGCTTTAACCCAAGTAATAAGCTACCCTCCGGCTCTGTCCAACAAATTAGGGATCTACAAGGCCTCTCGTACAATACCTCATACGGAGCCATACAAAGCGAACTCAATTAACAGAATGTGATCCTCCCACTACCCTAAGAATCAATAATACATGCTCGTAACATGTCTTCCAACACTTGGTTAATTCTCTCCGTCTACCCATCCATCTGCAGTTGAAAAACACTAGAATACGATGGCTGACTGCCAAACGAATTCTAAAAACTCCTTCATAAATATAAAGTAAATAACTTAGTCTCAATATGATACAATCGTCTCTGAGGCTTCATGCAATCTCACAATCTCCTAGATAAATATCTTCACATAAATCTCTTCTTTATAGGTGGTCTTATCTGGCAATAAGTGTGTTGACTTCCTCAGCCGATCAACTATAATCCTAACTGAATCGTTCCCCTTCTTTGATATTGACAATTCTACCATGAAATCCATAGAAGTATCCACCCATTTCCACTTCGAAATGGGTAAAGGTTGTAGGGTTCCTGCTGGCCTCTAGTGTTTTGCCTTCACTTACTGGCAGGTAAATCATTTAGCCACATATTTTGCGATCTCCCTACGCATACCACTTCACCAAAAGTGTTTCTTCAGATCCTTATACATTTTTGTTGTACTTGGATGCACTATGTACCTGGTATGACGTGCTTCATCAAATAATTCTTTCTTTAGCTCTGCATTAGACGGCACAACTAATCGGCCTTTCATTTGAAGGCCTCTATCTGTCCTAACGGTTTATTCAGCTTTAGGTTCTTTAGTAATCTCCTTCTTCCGGCTTTGTATCCAATAGTCTTCTAGTCGAACTCTAACCACCCTATCACACCAAGATGGCTGTACTAACATAGCTTCTAAAAATACGTTGGTTCCGTCAATCTTTGGCCTAAAATCAAACTGACTAAGAGTATGATGATCTCGATACAATGAGCATCTCAAAGTCACAATCAGACATTGACGCTTCCTGCTCAAAGCGTCTGCTATGACGTTCGCCTTTCCTGGATGGTACTGAATCGTGAACTCGTAATCCTGGATTAACTCAACCCATCGTCGTTGCCTCATATTGATTTCCTTCTGAGAGAATAGATATTTCAGACTCTGGTGGTTTGTGAACAACTCAAACTGTACTCCATACATGTAATATCTCAATGTTTTTAATGTGAAGACCACTGCTGCCAACTCTAAGTCGTGTGTGGGGTAGTTCTGCTCATGTGTCCTCAACTGCCATGAGATATATGCTACTAACCTCTGGGTCTGCATCAAAATGTCTCCTAAACCTGCTAACGATGCATCCGTGTAGACAATGAATGTCCTATCACTGTTCCAAATTGTTAACACCAGCGCTATAGTCAACTTGTCCTTTAATGTCTCAAAGGCCTCCTGGCACTCCGTGCTCTAAATAAACTGTACACCCTTCTTCGTAAGGCATGTAAGCGGCAATGCAATCTTCGAGAAGTCTTGAATAAACTTCCTATAATAACCGGCCAAACCCAAGAAACTACAAATCTCTGTAAATGTTGTCAGTGGCTCTCAATCATGTACTGTCGAAATCTTAGCAGGATCCACTGCAATGCGCTCTCTGCTAATGAAATGGCTAAGAAATCTTACCTCAGATAGCCAAAATTCGCACTTGCTGGACATGGCGAATAACGGGTGCTCCCATAGAGTCTGTAAAGCTAGTCTAAGATGCTACTCATGTTCTGCCTCCGACCTCGAATAAATAAGAAGATCATCAATAAACACTATCACAGACTGTTCCAAATATGGACGAAAAATCCTGATTCATCAGATCCAAGAATACCGCGGGTGCATTGGTCAGTCCAAATGGTATGACAATAAACTAAAAAAAAGACTCACACCGAGTTAGAAAGGCGATCTTGGGAATATCCATATCCCGAATCCGCAACCGATAAAAACAAGAATGAAGATCAATCTTTGGAAAATGTTATGCCCCTCGCAGCTGGTCGAACAAGTCATAAACCCTCGCTAGTGGATACCTAATTCGGATAATGACCTTGTTTAACTCACGAAAATCTATACATAATCATGTGCTACCGTCCTTCTTCTCCACGAAGAGGACCGGTGCTCCCATGAAAACAACTCTGGAGAATAAAACTCTGAGATAACAACTAATCTAGCTGAGTCTGTAGCTCCCTCATATCAATGGGTGTCATATGATAGAGTGCTCAGAATATCGGTACGGTGCCTACTGCAACTTAATGCAGGAAAACAACCTCTCTCACTGGAGGAAATCTAGGTATTTCCTGAAAGACATCTGATACCCTAAGACAACTCCGGTCCCGTTCAAATCTGCACCCCAATCCCAGACCATCACCCACTCTATGTATGCCTGCAATTACTCTGTATTCTGGTCACCTCATGAGGTTGCTACTATCTATATAAACTCAATAGGTGCTCATAAGCTGACTGTTTTAGCGAAACAGTCGATACGAATATGGTAGGATGATAAATAATGCATACCAAGAATGACGTTAAAATCTGACATCCACAGAATGATCAGGTCTATGATGAACTAAAATTCATCTAAACTGATAATACATCTCCTACAAACACTCTCTAATAGGGACACCTTCCCGAGAGGAGTAGAAACTGATAATGGAACATCAAAGAGAAGTGCAACTAAATGAAGCCTATCCATGAAGGTATGAGATATAAAAGAATGTGATGCTCCGGAATCAAACAAGATTCGAGCCGGGACAAAATTTATAAGAAATATACCTTCCACTATCGCTCCACTCGCACTATGATCATGTGAAACGATGGCATAGACCCTACCGGTGGCTGGCACCTGCTGCGCTGCTGGCTATGGAACATACGGGTATATCTGATCTTGAGGAATCTCCTGAATCGCACGGATCTGACCTGATGGACCCTCAATCCTAGGAACCGTAGGTAGTGCCTCTATCCTTCGATGCTGGCTGTAATCCACGGCCCTGAGACTACTGACTCTGACCTCAGTCATGTTGGTCTCCTACTGGTGTACTGTGAAAATCCTTCATCTTATGTCCGATCTTATTATAATTGTAACATGTATCCCGAATCCTACGCTGTTGTGGCACTCTCAAAATCATGTGTGCTCTCTTCTTATACTGTCTTTATTGTTGATGGTAAAAATATTTACCCCGCTATGTGTTTCTCTAGATCTCACAATAGGTCTCTTACCCTTGACATTATCACCATGCTGGTCATAACTCCATAAGTAATTATAGGCATATCTTCCTGCTTTAATCGGACTAGCTCCAACTGCTTATCAATGAAGTAAACAAAATCCTCTCAGGTAAGTGATATTCGTTGCTCTGACGAAAATCTAAAATCGGTGTCATTCTCCGATGCTATGCTCTATGCTGAATACATCTAACTTCTTCTTTGGTACCAAGTCGACATTAAGAAACTTTTACATATTTCTTCTATTTATAGGCTGCACATGAATCCAGTGTGCTCCCAAAATTATGATGCTCTCAATATTTGATGTCTTTCTTATCTTACATATCTAAGCCTCCTGCTCCGCGGCTCTATCCACAACTGGTTATGGTGATAGTGTAATAATTGGTGTTGTCTCTTCAATAGGCACGACTGGTACAACTGGTGGTGGAACTCCTGAAAGTGGTACTGCTGGCGAAAACAGATATGCCACTCGCTCCTCGAGGGCTGCAAAATCTTATTGCAAATAGCGCCATGAAGTCCATCAGATACTTTAGAGCCTAATGCGGCTCGGGATCTGCTTGCCTAACTCTCCAGGTACGAGTTTTACCTCGACCACACCCTCATCCTGATATTTATAATATCAAGAGGAGAGCTTAATTGTCACAGTTCATGAGATCACAAATATATATACATATATATACATAACGTATCACAATACGTATTCAATCACATAGTATTCACACAAATACTTATCAACAAAAAATAGTTATCATAAATTTTTTTTTGAAATTTTGAGATATACGCATATATCTTCCTCACTCATTATAGGAATTTCTAGCAGACTCTATACATGATTCCTAGGAAACTCTATCCTAGCTCCATGACTCGACACAAGAATGATCCTAGGATGTTGTAACTAGAGCTCTGATATCAACTGTGATGCCCTTGGTTTCACATAAGGCTGCAGTCTAAGGAGAACCCAGAGATATCAAACCTACCATGCACCCACACTGTGTAACAACAAGTTTCACCAATCACAACAATATCCTCTAGTGGAATCAAAAAATAAGTAGGTACAATACAAGCAAAAAGAAGGAAAACAATTGCAATTGACATGATATAAGAAAGAGTGTCTCATAAATAAATCATGTCTCAATGAATAAGTTTGGAATACATCTGTCATCATGAAATATATAAATGTATCAAGACATAGATCAACTAAGAATGTACAAAGGCTCACAACCTTTACAATGTAAAAAAATAAAGAAAACTCTAATAGCTGAATATAAGGTATGTCTACTATGGAGTCTCATCTACTAGCTCATATAACGGCGACTGTGCAAGAACTCCGTTATCATGCGACTCCCCGATGCTCTAAACAGCCTAAAAATAAATTTAAAAGAAAAAAAACAACAAGAGCATCAGAGTGCTATGATAAGATCACCTCCATTCGCCTCCAAGGGAAGGGCTACTAGATATAGTGGAACCCTATCTATTAAGCATACTCTACCTATATTATTTTCCCATATCTAATAGTATTAATACTTAGAAATCTATAACACGAGACGTAGTACGTCAAGCAAAATAATCCAAACAAGGAAACCCTCATGTATATACCATATGTCTCAGACTATAGATACCTAAATATCAATACCGTACTATAGAAAGAAACATCACTAGAAAATAAAACACTATAATGAACATTAACATAAAATTCTCATGTACATCACAAAAGTAAGGTATCTTGGTCTTATATATATATTTAGCAGTGTGACATAAACACTTTTGGCATCCACCAAAACTCAGCCTATCAAATAATCATCTCATTTCAATTCTTTGCTAGATTCTGATCTCATCGCGTTATCATGCAAAACGGACTACCCTGTGAGCATCCTAAAACAATGTACACGGCTTATTAGTCTTATTGCGATCTCAGTACGTAACATGAGTGCGGAACGACCTACCATATAGGTATCCAAATAGACGGCTCACAAACCTCATCGCACCCTCGTGCAGACGGACTACTAGACAAAGTATCCAAACCCGACTCAATGGCCTGTACAAATGGAATATCGACGCAGTACCCATATAGTACTGAGCTGAGCCCATCAACGATATCCATCCTATGTATAAACTGTATAAATCTGGTATATCGATGCACTATCTCATATAGTACTAAGCTGAGCCCATCAACGATATCCATCACATGTTTAAACTACTCTAACTCAAGTGTAATCACTCAACACTTGTCAAATCCCCTCTGTGATACTCATGTGTGCGTCATAATACTATTCATGTATATTCATGTCTTACGTGTACTATTGTGCGATTCGAACCCCGTGATTCCATCTCAAAATAGTGCAATAAAAGTTCAGGAAAAAGCCTTAGTAGTCGACTACACTAAGTCCATCCAGACACTGTAATTTCAGTGTCAAACTTAGTAGTTGACTAGTAAGCACATTAGTCGACTACACTGTAATAATTTAGTTTCTGTGTCAAACTTATGTAGTCGACTAGTAAGTACATTAGTCGACTACACTGCACTAATTCAGTTTCTGTAAAACCAAACTGGACATTAGTAGTCGACTACTACTCTTAGTAGTCGACTACTAACCAGAAACATGCACATATCCCTGCACATACAACCATTAGCAATTATCACGTGTAAATCATGCTTTAACACATTGCAAATCTAGTAACTACAAATTAAAAGAATCATCTCCATGATCATTTAAACCCGTAATTCAATAATTTATGTTTAATCTTCACATTTATCAAGAAATTGACATGAACCCTAATTTTCTATTTTGTCAACATGGAACATGCTTGCATATTAAACTCAAAACTTTTATAAATTTGTTTGTTCACATTTACAAAATAATAAAATCCTAAACCTATGGTTTAATCATTATTGATTAGCATGCAAGCTCTTTTTATCACAAGTCTAGGGTTTAAGCATGATTTTAACATGGAAAACAAGGTTCAAACGAAGATCCACCCAAGCCAAATGATCATGATCACATTTTTATAGTTAACAACAAGTATAAAAGTATAGATCTAGCATGAGTTTATGAAATAACATTAAAATCTAATCTTTTTATATCTCAGATTTAAGATTAGGCACATAAAAATTAATATTTAACATCTAGCTAGTTATTTAACTAAGGGGATGGGTTTGGATGAAGACAATCTTGCCTCAAACGTGGTGTTGATCTTCCTGGATACACTTGCAAGATTTCTTCTTTAGCAACAGCCCGTGATCTCTCCTTTTGCTCGATATCACGACTCGAAACACCTCGAGGAAGCCAAAATGAGATCTAGGGTTTAGGGGGAGATGGTGGCTGTGTTCTTTTGTAAAATAACTCAGAAATTAGGTTAAAAACATGTTTATATAGTTAGGTTATCAATTAGGCTCAAAATAAACCAAGTTCTACCCAAAAAACAAACCTGACATGTCTAGAAAAAC
The DNA here is from genome assembly GCA_022839385.1 of Asparagus kiusianus. NCBI lineage: Eukaryota > Viridiplantae > Streptophyta > Magnoliopsida > Asparagales > Asparagaceae > Asparagus > Asparagus kiusianus. The sequence goes on along the minus strand of BQKN01016245.1, from coordinate 986 downwards.
TCTCGATAGTTGACTACTAAGCTTAGTACGACTATATTATAAACACTGAAGCTTCTAAAATCTGTACACAATTTTTTGGCTGTAACTTTCTCATACATGCTCAGAATGAGGTTATTTAATATTTTTTAGAAATCTGTTGAAAATACCTACAACTTTGGTCTTTTGAGTTTTTTCAGATTCTAAGTGCATCGGTGTGTAAAACCTATAAACGCTTAACTAGTTATTTTTCTCAGATTCTTCTCGTGCATGTTTTGTGCATTTGCACTCATATATTCATATACATATATCGAATTGATCTCAAATCAAATTCTAACATACTCAAACATCAAAATATGTTATTTATCACTATATAATATATTTATTATTATTTATCATATAATATAGAAATTATTCGGGTTTTACACAATTGTAGTTATAGGCGGCTGAACTGCAACTGTAGGTTGGTTGAACTATATTCATAGGTATGATTATGAGACTTAATTTAAGATGTTATCAAAGTAACCCAGTTCAAATCCTACCAGCTATGAATTTAAAGCAGATTTTCTAAATATTAACATTATTACATGAGTTCAGGCTTTGACGCGTAAAAGGAAGCTTTTTAACATAAAGAAAAGAAGGAAGATCGCTTCTATGTCATCACCAAGTTATGAAAATTCTATAAGATCTTCAAATCCTTTTAAGATTAAAAGTTAGAATTTTAATAGGTTTTTATAATTGCGTGTGCTAACTCTATTTTTTAATTTCTTTGTTTTGAAGGGGTGATGTGTATTAACTGAAGCATTTACTTTAATTAGATTTTTCTGAATATTTATGCTAGCTTACGGAGAATATACGAGGGCGCTCTAATGTTTGTATTCACTGTTATAATTTAAGAATTGAATGTTTATATTTTGTTTGGAATGTCATGGAAGTTGTTGGAAGAACGCTTACAGTTTGCCCAACTTTCTACATATTTTGTGAAGAAGCATAAGTTTCCTTGATTGTAC
>BQKN01016230.1:0-10039 GCA_022839385.1 Asparagus kiusianus | reverse complement strand
TTGTCGGTCGACCATCGCGGTTGACCGAGAGCTTAAAATTTCCATCGATAGACCGCACCGGTCGATCGAAGAAGTCTCTGCTCGATTCTCAGTCTGGGATCTGCATCGTGGCCGATCACAAATTTTTTCGGTCGACCGTCGCTATATCAGTTCTCTTTCCAACGGTTATTTTTGTTACCATTGCTGGGGTTATTTTAGTCTTTTGTTTGGGTTTTTGGCAGAGGTTTTGGGAGGCTATAAATTCCCCCATTGGTCTCAGTTCTAAAGCTAGCAAAGAAGTTTTTAAACAAGGTTTTAAATAAGGGTTTAAGCTTATTTAGTTTGGTTTAAGTTTGTTTTGGGTTTGCTATTATAAAGAGGAGTTTTTTTTCATCAGCTATTGAAGAGTTCATCTTCTATATTTTATCATCCTCTCTTTGTATTTATAGAGAAGTTTCCTTAACTCTATTTCCTAGCATTTTTACTATTGTATTTCATATCAATCTTATTGCTAGTTCTTATTGAGTTAAGTTTTTATTTATATCTCATTGTTACACACACCCACTTGAGCTTATTGTAGTTGCATACATAGTATATTAGGGTTGTGAGAGATTATAACATTGAGTTGTGCTTAATTGAGTTCTCATCTATTGTCGAGAATAAATTAATATTTGTTACATTGCGAGTGGTGTAAGGTTTTTGGTGAGCTAGAAAACCGAGTGTGTTGTGAAGTTTTCAGTGAACTAGAGAACCAAGTGTGAGGAGTGACGTTGATCGGTGAGCGTTGAAAACCGATACTATGAGGTTCAAATGTTATTCGAGTGAGAGTAAAAAACCCGGTTGTGATAGTGGATTTCTCCCTAGGAGTGGGGAACGGAGACGTAGGACGGAAGGTCCGAACTCCGTAATCATATCTTGTGTTTGAGTGTTCTTTGGTGTTTATTTCTACTTGTGTTTATATTTTTTATCACCATTGTCATTAGCTCATTATTTATATGATCCACTATCTAGTTCATATTGTTTCACCTTATGTTAGTTTTATATCCTTGCACATACATTACCTATATCTCTTTGTTAGGATATATCTTGTTGTTCATATTGCTTATTCTTGCTTATATCTCTCGTATCAAAGCTTGGTGCTCTTTGATTTAAGGTTTAATCATTTTGTGTTAAAGATCCAAGTTATTTTATTGTGCTAATCTTGTTTTGATTGCATTTGCATCTTGCTTGCATATTTTTACAATTTATGGATAAGAATGATGCATCTTGTTTAGGCTATGATTCTAGTGTTGCTCCTAAATTCAATGTTTTTCCCTATGCTCAATGGTGTTTTAGATTTAAATTATTTGCTCAATCTAAAAATATCGATTTATGGAAAGTTATTGATTGTGCTTATATTGTGCCCACGTTGGAGAAATCCAAGTGGAGCAAACATGATAAGAAGATGTTTATTAGGAACAAGCTTACGTTAGAATTTTTATTAAATGCAATCGATTCATTTATGTCTAACAAGCTTGATTCTTTTGATAGTGCTTACACCTTATGAAAATTTATTGAAGCACATCAAGGGGACTTCCATCCGACAAGCTTTGGAGGATCCAGCTTCAAGTTCATGTGGAGCATCATGCACACAGCCACTAGGTGATAGCCCTAGTGAGGTTTGCGAGTTTGAATCTATTAATGATTTACCTAATGATGAACTTGCTTATGCTAGTGATAAATTATTACAACCTACAAGAAATTGCAAAATGATTTCATTAATTTACAAAGCAAGCATGAAGATTTAAAATCCGATCATGAGTTGCTAGCTTCCAAATTTGATGTCATTACTAAAGAAAATGCTATGCTTAAGGAAAACAATGACATGTTAAGTTTGAAAATGAAAAGTTGACATCCTCTATAACTAGCTTATCCCATGAAAAAGATAATGTCATATTAGAAGTAAAAAACATACAAAATAATACTGCTTCCTTTATAAATGACTATTTATGTTCTACTTCTAAAAGTACATAAGTGCCTAAAAATGAAGATTTGAATCTTATGAAAAAATACATTTCATCTATAGATTCAATTTTAAAAATATGCTTTAATAATCATAAGAAGCTTATGGATATGTGTGTGCCAAGTCTAAGAAATCATCCACTCATCATGCACACATATATAGCAAAGTTTATAAGTGTTCTATTTGCAGCCGTAAAGGCCATCTAGCTAAATTTTGCTATGATGCACACAAACATAAAAATGTTAATGTTCCTGGTGCATCTCATGTAGCTTCTTTATCACATGTACACACACATGCACCCATTGTTCATCGTAAGCATGCTCATGTGTATAGATGTGATCATTGTGGTCGTTTAGGCATTTGGCCGAATATTATTTTGATTTGAAAAAGAAATCTCATTTGTCAAATGTTTCTAGTAGACCACATGTTTTTAAATGTGATGTTTATGGTAGGTTTGGACATCTTGCTAAATTTTGTTTTGATATGTAAAAAGCTTCTAAGTTACAATATGTTCCAAATAGACCATTGTTTAAGAATGTTTCTCATTTGCAAAATAATTTTAAAAGACAATCTTTATTTACAAATGATTCCCGTGCACGAGCTAATGGTCCATAAAAACAAATGGGTCTCTTTCATTGCACATATTGCAATCGGAAGAGTCATTTGAGCGATTATTGCTTTAACTATGTTAGTGCGCCACATGCGCCTAAAAGGATTCATAACCGTTGAGCTTTGAGCTTAAATAATAGGGGTCATGTCCCTAAATCTTTTGATACTAAGAGTTCTTGGGTACCAAAACAAATTTAATTTTTAAACCAAGAATTTTAGTGTTCTTATTTTTCCTTTTCCTGGTCTTAAAAAGCATGTCTTAAAATCTTTTTGTTATGAAAACAAATTTTCTTTGATTAATTTTTTTGTTTTCATTATTATTGGTCTTATTTTGATGAGAGGTTTGTATTTATATAACCCTCGGGTTTATTGGGTGTTTATTCCAAAATTTTATTTATCGGATGCTAAAATGTTTATATGGGTTGATACTAGCTCAATAGCTAGATATAATTGCCTCTCTTGAGTTTTTAAAATCAATGATGATTTGGTTTTATGTTTTTATATGATTTACTTGTGATTTATGATTTCAATTGGTTGATTTATTTTCATTTAAAAACTTTTTACATGATTCTCATGTTTCTCTTCTTTTGATTTCATAAATCTATTCTTATACATGGTTTTTATAATGAGACACAAATCATTATGTGTCCTCATTGTATTTTTTTTATGTGAGTGGTGTTTAGCATTTTTTATGCTTGCTCACATATTTGCCATGATCCTTTATTTCATATTCTCCATATGACATTTTGATAGGGGGAGCAATCCCTATATCTTTCTATGTTTTATACCCACCGATGCATATTGATAGGGGGAGCTTTCGCTCTCTTAATTCTTTTGTCCCCTTTTTTATGTTGTCAAAAGGGGAGAAATATTGTGAGTATATTCCTTCTTATTTATATGCATGTGAATTATAATTTATATATTCATTTCCTTTCAAGCATATATCCTTTTTTGTAAATTGTTTGTCATCATCAAAAAGGGGGAGATTGTCGGCCTTCTTGTTTCGATGATGTTTAACAAATATTTTATCACTAATGTTATTTGTCTAGTATTTGTGCATTTCTATTTATTGTAGACAAACAACGTTGTTGGAGGATGGATGGAATAGAGCTTCAACGATCATATCTAAAGGAGGTTGGCGGAATGTCAGCTTGAAGCCTTACAATTCAAAGTTAAAGATCAAGTTCAAGCTTCATCCGTATGTGTACCAAGTTGAACTACAATGAAGATCAAAATCATTGCTTCGGTAACTTTAGTTTAGGAGTTTATATTATGTGTGTTAGTACTTTAAGCTCAATCATATACACACATACACGTTTTGGTTTTGTATATATATAGTTATATATATACATATATGTTTTGGTTTGATAGTTTTTAAGTTTTACTATGAAACAATTGAATATAAATATAAAACATATTTTTATTTCATACTTATATGCATATATATGATTTCATCAATATCAATTTTAGTTAGATCAATGAAATCATGTTTTAGTGCATCATATGTGTATTTTGATAAAATACTATATTCATTGTTTATAGATTTCATAAAAATAGTTTACATTTTTCTTCAAGTCTATAAAATCATTTTGTAAAGTTTCAAAAGTTGGTTTAGCCAAAATGTAAAAATTCACATGTTTACATTTTTGTGTTTTGGACTATTTTGCAAAATGATGATTTTTCACAAATGAGAAATGCAATTCGGAAAATTCTTTTTGTAACATGTTCATTTACATGTTTATATACATTTCTCAAAGTTTCATTATTTTTAGACTTCATTTGTTATTTTTAAGATATTTTCCAAAGTCTCAAAAATCAGCTCTAAAACCTGCTTTTCTGTAATATCAGATTTCGATCGACCGCACCAGTCGACTGCTCATGTGTTCATTGGTCAGTGGGCAGTAGAGAGTTTGTCGGTCGACAGTCGTGGTCGCCCGAGAGCTCGAGATTTCCATCGGTCGACCGCACCGGTCGACCGAAGAAGTCTATGCTCGATTCTCAGTCTGGGATTTACATCATGGTCGACCGCGAATTTTTTCGGTCAACCGCCGTTCTGTCAGTTCTCTTTCCAACGGCTATTTTCGTTACCGTTGCTGGGGCTGTTTTAGTCTTTTGTTTGGGGTTTTTGGCTGAGGTTTTGAGAGACCTCCATTAACCACAGTTCTAAAGCTAGCAAAGAAGTTTTTAAACAAGGTTTAAAACAAGGGTTTAAGCTTGTTTAGTTTGGTTTAAAATTGTTTTGGGTTTGCTATTACAAAGAGAAGTTTTTTCATCAGCTATTAAAGAGTTCATCTTCAACATTTTATCATCCTCTCTTTGTATTTATAGAGAAGTTTCCTTAACTCTATTTCCTAGTATTTCTACTATTATATTTCATATCAATCTTATTGCTAGTTCTTATTGAGTTAAGTTTTTATTTTTATCTCATTGTTACACACACTCACTTAAGTTTATTATAGTTGCATACATAGTATATTAGGGTTGTGAGAGATTATAACATTGAGTTGTGCTTAATTGAGTTCTCATCTATTGTCGAGAATAAATTTATATTTGTTATATTGTGAGTGGTGTAAGGTTTTCGATGAGCTAGAAAACCGAGTGGGTTGTGAAGTTTTCGGTGAAATAGAAAACCGAGTGTGAGGAGTGACGTTGATCGGTGAGCGTTGAAAACCGACACTGTGAGGTGTAAACATTATTCGGGTGAGCGAAGAAAGCCCGATTGTAATAGTGGATTTCTCCCCGGGAGTGGGGAGCGGAGACGTAGGATGGAACGTCCGAACTCCGTGATCATATCTTGTGTTTGAGTGTGCTTTGGCGTTTATTTCTACTTGTGTTTATATTTCTTATCGCCATCGTCATTAGCTCATTATTTATAAGATACACTATCTAGTTCATATTGTTTCACCTTGTGTTAGTTTTATATCCTTGCACATACATTACCTATATCTCTTTGTTAGGATATATCTTGTTGTTCATATTGCTTATTCTTGTTTATACCTCTCGTATATCTATCTTGCAAGAATATATTTGTTAAGTAATTACAATTGGCATTTTAATCGGATTAGATTAGCATAAGACCCTAATCACCCCCATCTAGGGTCTAACATTTGGTATCAGAACTTGGTGCTCTTTGATTTAAGGTCTAATCGCCTTGTGTTAAAGATCCAAGTTATTTTATTGTGCTAATCTTGTTTTGATTGCATTTGCATCTTGCTTACATATTTTTACAATTTATGGATATGAATGATGCATCTTGTTTAGGCTATGATTCTAGTGTTGCTCCTAAATTCAATGTTTTCCCCTATGCTCAATGGTGTTTTAGATTCAAATTATTTGTTCAATCTAAAAATATCGATTTATGAGAAGTCATTGATTGTGCTTATATTGTACCCACGTTGGAGAAATCCAAGTAGAGCAAACATGATAAAAAGATGTTTATTATGAACAAGCTTATGTTAGAATTTTTATTAAAGGCATTCGATTCATTTATGTCTAACAAGCTTGATTCTTTTGATAGTGCTTACACCTTATGGAAATTTATTGAAGCACATCAAGGGGACTTTGAGGCGATCCGACATGCTTTGGAGGATTCGGCATCAAGTTCATGTGGAGCATCATGCATACGGCCACTAGGAGATAGCCCTAGTGAGGTTTGCGAGTTCGAATCTATTAATGATTTACCTAATGATGAACTTACTTATGCTAGTGATAAATTATTACATACCTACAAGAAATTGTAAAATGATTTCATTAATTTACAAAGCAAGCATGAAGATTTAAAATCCGATTATGAGTTGCTAGCTTCCAAATTTGATGTCATTACTAAAGAAAATGATATGCTTAAGGAAAACAATGACATGTTAAGTTTAAAAAATGAAAAGTTGACATCCTCTATAACTAGCTTATCTCATGAAAAAGATAATGCCATATTAGAAGTAAAAAACATACAAAATAATACTACTTCCTTTATAAATGACTATTTATGTTCTACTTCTAAAAGTACATATGTGCCTAAAATGAAGATTTGAATCTTATAAAAAAATGCATTTCATCTTTAGATTCAACTTTAAAAATATGCTTTGATAATCATAAGAAGCTTATGGATATGTGTGTGCCAAGTCTAAGAAATCATCCACTCATTATGCACACATATATTGTAAAGTTTATAAGTGTTTTATTTACGGCCGTAAAGGCCATCTAGCTAAATTTTGCTATGATGCACACAAACATAAAAATGTCAATGCTCCTTGTGCATCTCATGTAGCTTCTTCATCACATGTACACACACATGCACCCATTGTTCATCATAAGCATGCTCATGTGAATAGATGTGATCATTGTGGTCGTTTGGGCATTTGACCGAATATTGTTTTGATTTGAAAAAGAAATCTCATTTGCCAAATGTTTCTAGTAGACCACGTGTTTTTAAATGTGATGTTTGTGGTAGGTTTGGACATCTTGCTAAATTTTGTTTTGATATGCAAAAAGCTTCTAAGTTACAATATGTTCCAAATAGACTATTGTTTAAGAATATTTCTCATTTACAAAATAATTTTAAAAGACAATCTTTATTTGCAAATGATTCTCGTGCACGAGCTAATAGTCCACAAAAACAAATGGATCTCTTTCATTGCACATATTACAATCGGAATAGTCATTTGAGTGATTATTGCTTTGACCGTGTTAGTGCACCACATGCGCCTAAAAGGGTTCATAACCCTAGGACTTTACGCTTAAATGATAGGGGTCATGTCCTTAAATCTTTTGGTACCAAGAGTTCTTGGGTACCAAAACAAATTTAATTTTTAAACCAAGAATTTTAGTGTTCTTATTTTTCCTTTTCCTGGTCTTAAAAATCATGTCTTAAAATCTTTTGGTTATGAAAACAAATTTTCTTTGATTAATTTTTTTTGTTTTCATGATTATTGGTCTTATTTTGATGAGAGGTTTGTATTTATATAACCCCTTAGTTTATTGGGTGTTTATTCCCAAATCTTATTTACCGGATGCTAAAATGTTTATATGGGTTGATACTAGCTCAATAACTAGATATAATTGCCTCTCTTGAGTTTTGAAAATCAATAATGATTTGGTTTTATGTTCTTATATGATTTACTTGCGATTTATGATTTCAATTGGTTGATTTGTTTTATTTGAAAACTTTTTGCGTGATTCTCATGTTTCTCTTCTTTTGATTTCATAAATCTATTCTTATACATGGTTTTTATAATGAGACACAAATCATTATGTGTCCTCATTGTATTTTTTTATGTGAGTGGTGTTTAGCATTTTTATGCTTGCTCACATATTTGCCATAATCCTTTATTTCATATTCTCCATATGGTATTTTGATAGGGGGAGCAATCCCTATATCTTTCTATGTTTTACACCCACCAATGCATATTGATAGGGGGAGTTTTTGCTCTCTTAATTCTTTTGTTCCCTGTTTGATGTTGTCAAAGGAGGAGAAATATTATGAGTATATTTCTTCTTGTTTATATGCATGTGAATTATAATTTATATATTCATTTCCTTTCAAGCATATATCCTTTTTTGTAAATTGTTTGTCATCATAAAAAGGGGGAGATTGTTGCCCTTCTTATTTTGATGATGTTTAACAAACAATTTACCGCTAATCTTGTTTGTCTAGTGTTTGTGCATTTCTATTTATTATAGACAAACAACGTTATTGGAGGATGGATGGAATAGAGCTTCAACGATCATATCTAAAGGAGGTTGGCGGAATGTGGGGTTGAAGCCTTGCAATTCAAAGTTAAAGATCTAGTTCAAGCTTCATCCGCATGTGTACCAAGTTGAGCTACAATGAAGATCAAAATCATTGCTTGGGTAACTTTAGTTTAGGAGTATATATTATGTGTGTTAGTACTTTAAGCTCAATCATATACACACATACACGTTTTGGTTTTGTATATATATAGTTATATATATACATATATGTTTTTGTTTGATAGTTTTTAAGTTTTACTATGAAACAATTGAATATAATTAGATAACATATTTTTGTTTCATACTTATATAAATATATATGATTTCATCAGTATCAATTTTAGTTAGTTCAATGAAATCATGTTTTAGTGCATCATTTGTGTATTTTGGTAAAATATTATATTCATTATTTATAGACTTCATAACAATAGTTTACATTTTTTTTCAAGTCTATAAAATCATTTTGTAAAGTTTCAAAAGTCGGTTTAGCCAAAATATCAAAATTCACATGTTTACATTTTTGTGTTTTGGACTATTTTGAAAAATGATGATTTTTCATAAATGGGAAATATAATTTGGAAAATTCTTTTTGTAACATGTTCATTTACATGTTTATATACATTTCTCAAAGTTTCATTATTTTTGGACTTCATTTGTTATTTTTAACATATTTTCCAAAGTCTCAAAAATCACCTCTAAAACCTGCTTTTCTGTAATATCAGATTTCGATCGACCGCACCGGTCGACCGCTCATGTGTTCATTGGTCAGTGGGCAACAGAGAGTTTATCGGTCGACCGCCGTGGTCGACCGAGAGATCGAAATTTCCATCGGTCGACCGCACCGGTCGACCAAAGAAGTATCTGCTCGATTCTTAGTATGGGATCTACATCGTGGTCTGCCGCGAATTTTTTTGGTTGACCGCCGCTCTGTCAGTTCTCTTTCCAATGGCTATTTTTGTTACCGTTGTTGGGGCTGTTTTAGTCTTTTGTTTGGGGTTTTTGGCTAAGGTTTTGGGAGGCTATAAATACCCCCATTGATCTCAGTTCTAAAGCTAGCAAAGAAGTTTTTAAACAAGGGTTTAAGCTTGTTTAGTTTTGTTTAAGTTTATTTTGGGTTTGCTGTTACAAAGAGAAGTTTTATCATCAACTATTGAAGAGTTCATCTTCAACATTTCATCATCCTCTCTTTGTATTTATAAAGAAGTTTCCTTAACTCTATTTCCTAGCGTTTCTACTATTGTATTTCATATAAATCTTATTGCTAGTTCTTATTGAGTTAAGTTTTTATTTATATCTCATTGTTACACACACCCACTTGAGCTTATTATAGTTGCATACATAGTATATTAGAGTTGTGAGAGATTGTAACATTGAGTTGTGCTTAATTGAGTTCTTATCTATTGTAGAGAACAAATTTATATTTGTTACATTGTGAGTGATGTAAGGTTTTCGGTGAGCTAGAAAACCGAGTGTGTTATGAAGTTTTCGGTGAACTAGAAAACCGAGTGTGAGGAGTGACGTTGATCGGTGAGCGTTAAAAACCGACACTGTAAGGTGTAAACGTTATTCGGGTGAGTGTAGAAAACCCGATTATGATAGTGGATTTCTCTCCGGGCGTGGGGAGCGGAGACGTAGGACGGAAGGTCCGAACTCCGTGATCATATCTTGTGTTTAAGTGTGCTTTGGCGTTTATTTATACTTGTGTTTATATTTCTTATCGCC
>BQKN01016229.1:0-16699 GCA_022839385.1 Asparagus kiusianus | reverse complement strand
GTACAATCAAGGAAACTTATGCTTCTTCACAAAATATGTAGAAAGTTAGGCAAACTGTAAGCGTTCTTCCAACAACTTCCATGACATTCCAAACAAAATATAAACATTCAATTCTTAAATTATAACAGTGAATACAAACTTTAGAGCGCCCTCGTATATTCTCCGTAAGCTAGCATAAATATTCAGAAAAATCTAATTAAAGTAAATGCTTCAGTTAATACACATCACCCCTTCAAAACAAAGAAATTAAAAAATAGAGTTAGCACACGCAATTATAAAAACCTATTAAAATTATAACTTTTAATCTTAAAAGGATTTGAAGATCTTATAGAATTTTCATAACTTGGTGATGACATAGAAGCGATCTTCCTTCTTTTCTTTATGTTAAAAAGCTTCCTTTTACGCGTCAAAGCCTGAACTCATGTAATAATGTCAATATTTAGAAAATCTGCTTTAAATTCATAGCTGGTAGGATTTAAACTGGGTTACTTTGATAACATCTTAAATTAAGTCTTATAATCATACCTATGAATATAGTTCAACCAACCTACAGTTGCAGTTCAGCCGCCTATAACTACAATTGTGTAAAACCCGAATAATTTGTATATTATATGATAAATAATAATAAATATATTATATAGTGATAAATAACATATTTTGATGTTTGAGTATGTTAGAATTTGATTTGAGATCAATTTGATATATGTATATGAATATATGAGTGCAAATGCACAAAACATGCACGAGAAGAATCTGGGAAAAATAACTAGTTAAGCGTTTATAGGTTTTACACACCGATGCACTTAGAATCTGGAAAAACTCAAAAGACCAAAGTTGTAGGTCTTTTCAACAGATTTCTAAAAAATCTTAAATAACCTCATTCTGAGCATGTATGAGAAAGTTACAGCCAAAAAATTGTGTACAGATTTTAGAAGCTTCAGTGTTTATAATATAGTCGTACTAAGCTTAGTAGTCAACTATCGAGAGTTTTTCTAGACATGTCAGGTTTGTTTTTTGGGTCGAACTTGGTTTATTTTGAGCCTAATTGATAACCTAACTATATAAACATGTTTTTAACCTAATTTCTGAGTTATTTTACAAAAGAACACAGCCACCATCTCCCCCTAAACCCTAGATCTCATTTTGGCTTCCTCGAGGTGTTTCGAGTCGTGATATCGAGCAAAAGGAGAGATCACGGGCTGTTGCTAAAGAAGAAATCTTGCAAGTGTATCCAGGAAGATCAACACCACGTTTGAGGCAAGATTGTCTTCATCCAAACCCATCCCCTTAGTTAAATAACTAGCTAGATGTTAAATATTAATTTTTATGTGCCTAATCTTAAATCTGAGATATAAAAAGATTAGATTTTAATGTTATTTCATAAACTCATGCTAGATCTATACTTTTATACTTGTTGTTAACTATAAAAATGTGATCATGATCATTTGGCTTGGGTGGATCTTCGTTTGAACCTTGTTTTCCATGTTAAAATCATGCTTAAACCCTAGACTTGTGATAAAAAGAGCTTGCATGCTAATCAATAATGATTAAACCATAGGTTTAGGATTTTATTATTTTGTAAATGTGAACAAACAAATTTATAAAAGTTTTGAGTTTAATATGCAAGCATGTTCCATGTTGACAAAATAGAAAATTAGGGTTCATGTCAATTTCTTGATAAATGTGAAGATTAAACATAAATTATTGAATTACGGGTTTAAATGATCATGGAGATGATTCTTTTAATTTGTAGTTACTAGATTTGCAATGTGTTAAAGCATGATTTACACGTGATAATTGCTAATGGTTGTATGTGCAGGGATATGTGCATGTTTCTGGTTAGTAGTCGACTACTAAGAGTAGTAGTCGACTACTAATGTCCAGTTTGGTTTTACAGAAACTGAATTAGTGCAGTGTAGTCGACTAATGTACTTACTAGTCGACTACATAAGTTTGACACAGAAACTAAATTATTACAGTGTAGTCGACTAATGTGCTTACTAGTCAACTACTAAGTTTGACACTGAAATTACAGTGTCTGGATGGACTCAGTGTAGTCGACTACTAAGGCTTTTTCCTGAACTTTTATTGCACTATTTTGAGATGCGATCGCGGGGTTCGAATCGCACAATAGTACACGTAAGACATGAATATACATGAATAGTATTATGACGCACACATGAGTATCACAGAGGGGATTTGACAAGTGTTGAGTGATTACACTTGAGTTAGAGTAGTTTAAACATGTGATGGATATCGTTGATGAGCTCAGCTTAGTACTATATGAGATAGTGCATCGATATACCAGATTTATACAGTTTATACATAGGATGGATATCGTTGATGGGCTTAGCTCAGTACTATATGGGGTACTGCGTCGATATTCCATTTGTACAGGCCATTGAGTCGGGTTTGGATACTTTGTCTAGTAGTCCGTCTGCACGAGGGTGCGATGAGGTTTGTGAGCCGTCTATTTGGATACCTATATGGTAGGTCGTCCCGCACTCATGTTACGTACTGAGATCGCAATAAGACTAATAAGCCGTGTACATTGTTTTAGGATGCTCACAGGGTAGTCCGTTTTGCATGATAACGCGATGAGATCAGAATCTAGCAAAGAATTGAAATGAGATGATTATTTGATAGGCTGAGTTTTGGTGGATGCCAAAAGTGTTTATGTCACACTGCTAAATATATATATAAGACCAAGATACCTTACTTTTGTGATGTACATGAGAATTTTATGTTAATGTTCATTATAGTGTTTTATTTTCTAGTGATGTTTCTTTCCATAGTACGGTATTGATATTTAGGTATCTATAGTCTGAGACATATGGTATATACATGAGGGTTTCCTTGTTTGGATTATTTTGCTTGACGTACTACGTCTCGTGTTATAGATTTCTAAGTATTAATACTATTAGATATTGGAAAATAATATAGGTAGAGTATGCTTAATAGATAGGGTTCCACTATATCTAGTAGCCCTTCCCTTGGAGGCGAATGGAGGTGATCTTATCGTAGCACTCTGATGCTCTTGTTGTTTTTTTTCTTTTAAATTTATTTTTAGGCGGTTTAGAGCATCGGAGAGTCGCATGATAACGGAGTTCTTGCACAGTCGCCGTTATATGAGCTAGTAGATGAGACTCCATAGTAGACATACCTTATATTCAGCTATTAGAGTTTTCTTTATTTTTTTTACATTGTAAAGGTTGTGAGCCTTTGTACATTCTTAGTTGATCTATGTCTTGATACATTTATATATTTCATGATGACAGATGTATTCCAAACTTATTCATTGAGACATGATTTATTTATGAGACACTCTTTCTTATATCATGTCAATTGCAATTGTTTTCCTTCTTTTTGCTTGTATTGTACCTGCTTATTTTTTGATTCCACTAGAGGATATTGTTGTGATTGGTGAAACTTGTTGTCACACAGTGTGGGTGTATGGTAGGTTTGATATCTCTGGGTTCTCCTTAGACTATAGCCTTATGTGAAACCAATGGCATCACAGTTGATATCAGAGCTCTAGTTACAACATCCTAGGATCATTCTTGTGTCGAGTCATGGAGCTAGGATAGAGTTTCCTAGGAATCATGTATAGAGTCTGCTAGAAATTCCTATAATGAGTGAGGAAGATATATGCGTATATCTCAAAATTTCAAAAAAAATTTATGATAACTATTTTATGTTGATAAGTATTTGTGTGAATACTATGTAATTGAATACGTATTGTGATACGTTATGTATATATATGTATATATATTTGTGATCTCATGAACTGTGACAATTAAGCTCTCCTCTTGATATTATAAATATCGGGATGAGGGTGTGGTCGAGGTAAAACTCATACCTGGAGAGTTAGGCAAGCAGATCCCGAGCCGCATTAGGCTCTAAAGTATCTGATGGACTTCATGGCGCTATTTGCAATAAGATTTTGCAGCCCTCGAGGAGCGAGTGGCATATCTGTTTTCGCCAGCAGTACCACTTTCAGGAGTTCCACCACCAGTTGTACCAGTCGTGCCTATTGAAGAGACAACACCAATTATTATACTATCACCATAACCAGTTGTGGAGAGAGCCGCGGAGCAGGAGGCTTAGATATGTAAGATAAGAAAGACATCAAATATTGAGAGCATCATAATTTTGGGAGCACACTGGATTCATGTGCAGCCTATAAATAGAAGAAATATGTAAAAGTTTCTTAATGTCGACTTGGTACCAAAGAAGAAGTTAGATGTATTCAGCATAGAGCATAGCATCGGAGAATGACACCGATTTTAGATTTTCGTCAGAGCAACGAATATCACTTACCTGAGAGGATTTTGTTTACTTCATTGATAAGCAGTTAGAGCTAGTCCGATTAAAGCAGGAAGATATGCCTATAATTACTTATGGAGTCATGACCAGCATGGTGATAATGTCAAGGGTAAGAGACCTATTGTGAGATCTAGAGAAACACATAGCGGGGTAAAGATTTTTACCATCAACAATAAAGACAGTATAAGAAGAGAGCACACGTGATTTTGAGAGTGCCACAACAGCGTAGGATTCGGGATACATGTTACAATTGTAATAAGATCGGACATAAGATGACGGATTTTCACAGTACACCAGTAGGAGACCAACATGACTGAGGTCAGAGTCAGTAGTCTCAGGGCCGTGGATTACAGCCAGCATCGAAGGATAGAGGCACTACCTGCGGTTCCTAGGATTGAGGGTCCATCAGGTCAGATCCGTGCGATTCAGGAGATTCCTCAAGATCAGATGGACCCGTATGTTCCATAGCCAGCAGCGCAGCAGGTGCCAGCCACCGGTAGGGTCTATGCCATCGTTTCACATGATCATAGTGCGAGTGGAGCGATAGTGGAAGGTATATTTCTTATAAATTTTGTCCCGGCTCGAATCTTGTTTGATTCCGGAGCATCACATTCTTTTATATCTCATACCTTCATGGATAGGCTTCATTTAGTTGCACTTCTCTTTGATGTTCCATTATCAGTTTCTACTCCTCTCGGGAAGGTGTCCCTATTAGAGAGTGTTTGTAGGAGATGTATTATCAGTTTAGATGAATTTTAGTTCATCATAGACCTGATCATTCTGTGGATGTCAGATTTTAACGTCATTCTTGGTATGCATTATTTATCATCCTACCATATTCGTATCGACTGTTTCGCTAAAACAGTCAGCTTATGAGCACCTATTGAGTTTATATAGATAGTAGCAACCTCATGAGGTGACCAGAATACAGAGTAATTGCAGGCATACATAGAGTGGGTGATGGTCTGGGATTGGGGTGCAGATTTGAACGGGACCGGAGTTGTCTTAGGGTATCAGATGTCTTTCAGGAAATACCTAGATTTCCTCCAGTGAGAGAGGTTGTTTTCCTGCATTAAGTTGCAGTAGGCACCGTACCGATATTCTGAGCACTCTATCATATGACACCCATTGATATGAGGGAGCTACAGACTCAGCTAGATTAGTTGTTATCTCAGAGTTTTATTCTCCAGAGTTGTTTTCATGGGAGCACCGGTCCTCTTCGTGGAGAAGAAGGACGGTAGCACATGATTATGTATAGATTTTCGTGAGTTAAACAAGGTCATTATCCGAATTAGGTATCCACTAGCGAGGGTTTATGACTTGTTCGACCAGCTGCGAGGGGCATAACATTTTCCAAAGATTGATCTTCATTCTTGTTTTTATCGGTTGCGGATTCGGGATATGGATATTCCCAAGATCGCCTTTCTAACTCGGTGTGAGTCTTTTTTTTAGTTTATTGTCATACCATTTGGACTGACCAATGCACCCGCGGTATTCTTGGATCTGATGAATCAGGATTTTTCGTCCATATTTGGAACAGTCTGTGATAGTGTTTATTGATGATCTTCTTATTTATTCGAGGTCGGAGGCAGAACATGAGTAGCATCTTAGACTAGCTTTACAGACTCTATGGGAGCACCCGTTATTCGCCATGTCCAGCAAGTGCGAATTTTGGCTATCTGAGGTAAGATTTCTTAGCCATTTCATTAGCAGAGAGCGCATTGCAGTGGATCCTGCTAAGATTTCGACAGTACATGATTGAGAGCCACTGACAACATTTACAGAGATTTGTAGTTTCTTGGGTTTGGCCGGTTATTATAGGAAGTTTATTCAAGACTTCTCGAAGATTGCATTGCCGCTTACATGCCTTACGAAGAAGGGTGTACAGTTTATTTAGAGCACGGAGTGCCAGGAGGCCTTTGAGACATTAAAGGACAAGTTGACTATAGCGCTGGTGTTAACAATTTGGAACAGTGATAGGACATTCATTGTCTACACGGATGCATCGTTAGCAGGTTTAGGAGACATTTTGATGCAGACCCAGAGGTTAGTAGCATATATCTCATGGCAGTTGAGGACACATGAGCAGAACTACCCCACACACGACTTAGAGTTGGCAGCAGTGGTCTTCACATTAAAAACATTGAGATATTACATGTATGGAGTACAGTTTGAGTTGTTCACAAACCACCAGAGTCTGAAATATCTATTCTCTCAGAAGGAAATCAATATGAGGCAACGACGATGGGTTGAGTTAATCCAGGATTACGAGTTCACGATTCAGTACCATCCAGGAAAGGCGAACGTCATAGCAGACGCTTTGAGCAGGAAGCGTCAATGTCTGATTGTGACTTTGAGATGCTCATTGTATCGAGATCATCATACTCTTAGTCAGTTTGATTTTAGGCCAAAGATTGACGGAACCAACGTATTTTTAGAAGCTATGTTAGTACAGCCATCTTGGTGTGATAGGGTGGTTAGAGTTCGACTAGAAGACTATTGGATACAAAGCCGGAAGAAGGAGATTACTAAAGAACCTAAAGCTGAATAAACCGTTAGGACAGATAGAGGCCTTCAAATGAAAGGCCGATTAGTTGTGCCGTCTAATGCAGAGCTAAAGAAAGAATTATTTGATGAAGCACGTCATACCAGGTACATAGTGCATCCAAGTACAACAAAAATGTATAAGGATCTGAAGAAACACTTTTGGTGAAGTGGTATGCGTAGGGAGATCGCAAAATATGTGGCTAAATGATTTACCTGCCAGTAAGTGAAGGCAAAACACTAGAGGCCAGCAGGAACCCTACAACCTTTACCCATTTCGAAGTGGAAATGGGTGGATACTTCTATGGATTTCATGGTAGAATTGTCAATATCAAAGAAGGGGAACGATTCAGTTAGGATTATAGTTGATCGGCTGAGGAAGTCAACACACTTATTGCCAGATAAGACCACCTATAAAGAAGAGATTTATGTGAAGATATTTATCTAGGAGATTGTGAGATTGCATGAAGCCTCAGAGACGATTGTATCATATTGAGACTAAGTTATTTACTTTATATTTATGAAGGAGTTTTTAGAATTCGTTTGGCAGTCAGCCATCGTATTCTAGTGTTTTTCAACTGCAGATGGATGGGTAGACGGAGAGAATTAACCAAGTGTTGGAAGACATGTTACGAGCATGTATTATTGATTCTTAGGGTAGTGGGAGGATCACATTCTGTTAATTGAGTTCGCTTTGTATGGCTCCGTATGAGGTATTGTACGAGAGGCCTTGTAGATCCCTAATTTGTTGGACAGAGCCGGAGGGTAGCTTATTACTTGGGTTAAAGCTTGTGAGGTAGATTACTGAGAGGGTAGCAGTGATTCAGGAGAGCACTCTTGCAGTGCATAGTCATTAGAAGAGTTACATAGATTAGCGACATACCGTTAGAGCCCAGGTTGGGGACTATGTCTTATTGAAAATATCACCGATGAAAGGAGTTTAGCGATTCAGTAGTCGGGTAAAGCTTGCCCCGAAGTATATTAGTCCATTCATGAGAGTTGAACTTTTGGACCCATTTCATGTTGGTTAGATCTTCCCATCGATGTCGAGTATACATGATGTTTTCCATGTTTCGAAGCTTAAGAAGCATTTATGCATTGAGGAGCAGCAGCGGTTATTAGATGCCCTAGAGATTGAGTTTAATAATGACTTGACTACAATTGAGAGCTTTGTGTGTATTCTTGCCAAGGAGGACAAGAAGTTTAGAAATAAAGAGATATATTTGATCAAGGTTCAGAGGAATTGGAAAGGAACTGAAGAGGCTTCTTGGGAGCGTGAGCAAGATATGTGCCGTGACTACCCACACCTGTTTAAACAGGTAGGTATGATTTGTTTATATTCTTATTATATACTTGATTGTCGATATGGACGTATTTATATTTAACACTAGAATATGGGTATTAATAATTAACTCCTAATCACTTAGGACACATGGTATATATATGGGTGGTTCCTTGTTTAGATTTTTTACTCGACGTACTAGTTTCGTTTAGTTAAGGGTTAAGTGGAAGCACTCACATTCTAGACTGTTAAGTATAGATTTTTTTTATACGTGCGGAATTTCAGGGATGAAATTATTTTAAAGGGAGAAGAATATAAAACCCCGATAATTTGAATATTATATGATAAATAATAATAAATATGTTATATAGTTATAAATAACATATTTTGATGTTTGAGTATGCTAGGAATTATTTTGAGATCAATTCGATATATGTATATGAATATATGAGCGCAAATGCACAAAACATGCATCAGAAAAATCTGGGGAAAATAACCAGTTAAGATTTTATAGGTTTTATACACCGATATACTTAGAACCTTGCAAAACTCAAAAAACAACAGTTGTAGGTCTTTTCAACATCTTTCCAACAAATCTTAAATCATCTTATTCTGAGCTCGTATGATAAAATTACAGCCAAACTATTGTGTACAGATTTCAGAAGTTTCGGTGTTTAAAGTGAAGTCGAATACTAAGCTTAGTAGTCGACTATCGGGAGTTTTCCTAGACATGCCATGTTTGGTTTTCGGATCGAACTTGGTTTGTTTCGAGCCCAATTGATAACCTAACTATATAAACGTGTTTTTAACCTAATTTCTATGTTATTTCATGAAAGAACACAGCCACCATCTCCCCTTAAACCCCAGATCTCGTTTTTGGCTTCCTCGAGGCGTTTCGAGTCATGATATCGAACAGAAGGAGAGATCACGAGCTGTTGCTGAAGAATAAATCTTGCAAGTGTGTCCAGGAGGATCAACATCATGTTTGAGGCAAGATTGTCTTCATCCAAACTCATCCCCATAGTTAAATAACTAGTTACATGTTAAATATTATTGTTTATGTGCCTAATCTTAAATCTGAGATATAAAAAGATTAGATTTTAATGTTATTTCCTAAACCCATGCTAGATTTATACTTTTATACTTGTTGTTAACTATAAAAACGTGATCATGATCATTTGGCTTGGGTGGATCTTCGTTTGAACCTTGTTTTCCATGTTAAAATCATGCTTAAACCCTAGACTTGTGATAAAAAGAGCTTGCATGCTAATCAAGTATGATTAAACCCTAGGTTTAGGATTTTATTATTCTGTAAATGTGAACAAACGAATTTATAAAAGTTTTAAGTTTAATATGCAAGCATGTTCCATGTTGACAAAATAGAAAATTAGGTTCATGTCAATTTCTTGATAAATGTGAAGATTAAACATAAATTGTTGAATTACGGGTTTAAATGATCATGGAGATGATTCTTTTAATTTGTAGTTACTAGATTTGCAATGTGTTAAAGCATGATTTACACGTGATCATTGCTAATGGTTGTATGTGTAGGGATATGTGCATGTTTCTGGTTAGTAGTCGACTACTAAGAGTAGTAGTCGACTACTAATGTCCAGTTTGGTTTTACAGAAACTGAAAAAGTGCAGTGTAGTCGACTAATGTACTTACTAGTCGACTACATAAGTTTGACACGGAAACTAAATTATTACAATGTAGTCGACTAATGTGCTTACTAGTCAACTACTAAGTTTGACACTGAAATTACAGAGTCTGGATGGACTCAGTGTAGTCGACTACTAAGGTTAGTAGTCGACTACTAATGCTTTTTCCTAAACTTTTGTTGCATTGTTTTGAGATACGATCGCGGGGTTCGAATCGCACGATAGTACACGTATAGACATGAATATACATGAATAGTGTTATGACGCACACATGATTATCCCAGAGGGGATTTGATAAGTGTTGAGTGATTACACTTGAGTTGGAGTAGTTTAAACATGTGATGGATATCGTTGATGGGCTCAGCTTAGTACTATATGAGATAGTGCGTCGATATACCAGATTTATACAGTTTATACATGGGATGGATATTGTTGATGGGCTCAGCTCAGTACTATATGGGGTAGTGCGTCGATATTCTATTTGTACAGGCCATTGAGTCGGGTTTGGATGCTTTATCTAGGAGTCCGTCCACATGAGGGTGCGATGAGGTTTATGAGCCATCTATTTGGATACCACTATGGTAGACCGTCCCGCACTCATGTTATGCACTGAGATCGCGATGAGACTAATGAGCCGTGTACATTGTTTTAGGATGCCCACAGGGTAGTCCGTGTTGCATGATAATGTGATGAGATCAGAATCTTGCAAAGAATTAAAATGAGACGATTATTTGATAGGCTGAGTTTTGGTGGATGCCAAAAGTGTTTATGTCACACTGCTAAATATATATATAAGACCGAGATACCTTACTTTTGTGATGTACATGAGAATTTTATGTTAATGTTCATTATAGTGTTTTATTTTCTAGTGATGTTTCTTTCCATAGTACGGTATTGATATTTACATATCTATAGTCTGAGACATATGGTATGTACATGAGGGTTTCCTTGTTTGGATTATTTCGCTCGACGTACTATACCTCGTATTGTAGATTTTTAAATATTAATACTATTAGATATGAAAAAATGATGTAGGTAGACTATGCTTAATAGATAGGGGCTCCACTACATCTAGTAGCCCTTTCCCTAGGGGTTGATGGAGGTGATCTTGCTGTAGCGCTCTGATGCTCTTGTTGTTTTATTTAATTTTTTTTTCAAGCGGTTCAGAGCATCAAAGAGTCGCATGATGACGGAGTTCTAGCACAGTCGTTGTTATATGAGCTAGTAGATGAAACTCCACAGTAGATAGACCTTATATTCAGCTATTAGAGTTTTCTTTATTTTTTTTACATTGTAAAGGCTGTGAGCCTTTGTACATTCTTAGTTGATCCATGTCGTGATACATTTATATATTTCATGATGGCAGATGTATTCCAAACTTATTCATTGATACCTGATTTATTTATGAGACACTTTTTCTTATATCATGTCAATTGCAGTTGTTTTCTTTCTTTTTGCTTGTATTGTACCTGCACTTTATTTTTTGATTCCACTAGAGGATATTGTTGTGATTGGTAAAACTTATTATTGTACAGTGTGGGTGCATGGCAGGTTTGACATCTCTGGGTTCACCTTGGACTGCAGCATTGTATGAAACCAGGGGCGTCACAAATAGCATCATTCATGGAGCTCATATTCTACTATATAATTTATATGTAACTACTAGATTTTATACCCAAACCAATCAATGAGAAGCTCTTCTTCATTTTAAAGATTAACATACCAATTTAGCACATATTGGATGTATCTTGAATCTCCTATTCAAACTTATCCTCCTTAAATATCTACAAAAATATTCTGTGTAGAGAACAAGAACGTAAGGTGAAATTGGGTCACGCTGCTTTAGTTCCCTTTTATGCTTGAAATATCCATGCAGTTCATCATTGTAAAAGATAGGAACCTTGATAGTGGCAATGCAAATCATGATCCACTTGATTAATTAAGGAGGAAATATAAGACCTGCTAGAACTTGCTCTAGAAAATACTTAACAGAGTCAAACGCTTTCCTTATATATCTACTTTAAGCATTAATTTAGAAGGAACATTTTTCCTATATGAAGTTTTAAAAAATAATGAACAACAAGAATATACTAACCAAACTCCTTCTTGTCACAAAGCCAAAGCATGATCGTTTGCATTTTAGGGGCCATAATCTTAGAAATGGAGTTGTTCACTTTGGAAATTAGTGTTATGGTTATAGTATTCCACTAACCAATGAGACCATCTGACAATAGCACAAGACGTGAGGGATCACTATTGCAAATGGATCAAGCAATCAAGAAGATGAAATCCTAGACAACAGCTAGAGGCATGCAACTCAGCATGAATGCAAAGATCTAAAAGGCTCAACCTATGGGATGAACACAATCCTAACAGAATGTAACATGACAAGCAATCAAGCAAGACTCACGAATATAGTGATAAACAACCACAATAACTAACTTGCCACAAATCCCAAGAGATGTAAAAACTAAAGTCAGATTCAAGGTCAAGATTAGAAATCACAGAGGGTGCAAGGAACCCACACGGCCACACCAAACAATAACGGGTCAGAATCAAGACTAAATCCAAAGGTTTTATGCAAATGAGTTGACGAGACCCACGAAAAGAGATACTAGAGAGATCAACTCTTTCGAGATTGAATCCTTATGCACCCAAGAACAACAAATAGCAATATCCAAAGATTAAACCAGATAATCAAGCACCAAAGTAATCAGATTCAATTATGATTAAGTAGAGATCTTTGGTTGCATTCAGCAGGACTGATTAGAGTTGATGGTTGATTGGAGTTTGGGGAAGTTGTAGGAGTGCTTAGGAGCCAACATCGATGTGCTTCCTCAAAGGAATTAATGACATGGATCCTCGGAGAAGGTAGTAATCGCTGGTGGTCTCGTGATTAAGGAAGGATGCAAGGTTGGAAGTCTTCAACGAGGGAGGGCTGTGAGGACCGAAGTAGACGTTTGGTTGAGGTGAACTGGATGCTGTAGAAGGTGAATGGTAATTGACGTTACTATTTACATGAACAGTGAATAGGGTTTTAGATGATTTGAGGGCTGAGATTTGAAGAGGATTTAGAATAGAGGGCTGAGAATAAATAGGACTTCAATTGAAAAGAGGGGCCTCACACCCAAGATATCATACCATAAAGAAAATCACATGCAATTCAAAAATCTGAAAATCTTATTCAATCAAGTATAACTTTGTTGGCCTTCTTGTTTTGATGATGTTTAACAAACAATTTACTTCTAATGTTATTTGTCTAGTGTTTGTGTTTTTGTATTTATTCTAGGCAAACAACATGTTGGAGGATGGATGGAATTGAGCCTACACGATCACATCAATATGGAGGTTGGCGGAATGTCGGGTTGAAGTATTGCATTCAAGTTAAAGATCAAGTTCAAGCTTCATCCGCAACGTGTACCAAGTTGAGCTACAATGAAGATCAAGATTGCTTGGGTAATGTAGTTTAGGATTTATATTATGTGTGTTAAGTACCTTAAGCTCAATATCTATACACACATATTTATTGGTTTCTTCGTGTATATATATATAGTAATATATATATACATAAGTTTTGGTTTCTATGCATATATATATACTTATATATATACATACATAGTTTTTGAGTTTTCATGTTTATAAATATGAAATCATATATTTCATATTTACTATTGTGTTTTTGAAAATATTGCATAGAATATGTAATTTTGTGAAAATATTGTCTTATTAGTTTATAGACTTCAATATCAGTTTATACATGTTTTTTCTAAGTCTATAAAAACATTTCACAAAGTTTCAAAAGTTGGTTTATGTCAAAACATCAAAATTCAAGTATCTCATATTTTCATGTTTTGGACTATTTTATAAAATGATGATATTTTTTATTTGGGAGGTCCTTTCTGATAACCAGTCACTGTAGCATGTTTATTATCATGTCTACAATCATTCTCCAAAGTTTTACATTTTTTGGAATTTATTTAATATTTTTAAACAGCGTTTTAAAATTAGCAAATCACTTTTCTGTAGTATCAGTATTCGGTCGACCGCACCGGTCGACCGACGATGATCCAGAACAGTTCATAGTGTTTTTGTTCTCCATCGATCGACCGACAGAATTTTCGGTCGACCGACAATAGATCCGTTGCACTCTAACGGCTATTTCCTGAGCTGATTTTTCTGGGGCTTTTTTGGACTATTACTTGGGGGTTTTAGCTGAGGTTTTGGAGGCTATAAAAACCCTCTTTGATCTCAGTTTTCAACTGATCAAAAAATGAAGAGAGTTTTAAAAACAAGTTTAAGAAAGTTTTAATCAAGGGTTTAAGTTTGTTTAAAGTGTGTTTATGAGCTTTTAAGCATTTGAGTGTGTTTGAGTTTGTGAATTCAATTTCACAAGAGCAAGTGGAGATCATCCTTTGGTGTTTGAGCATTCACTCTTCTCCTACTCTCTTGTCATCTTTAGAGAAGTGTTTCTAAACTCATCTAGCAATTTATTATTTTGATTATAATTTCCATAAGCTAGATTTATATTGAGTTTAGTTTAATCGTTTTATTGATACTCTTTGTTCATACACAACCTATTGAGCTTAGTGTATTTACATTCATAGTATAATTTGGGGTTGTGGGTTTGTGACTAAGAGTTGTGCTTAATTGAGTTCTCACCTTGTTTAGAGAACAATCAAATTGATTTATATTGTGCTTAATTGTGAGGATTCACTTGTAATACACTTGTACACCGAGAGAAGTGTGTGGTGAGAGACGGGGTCGAATCCAAGAGGAGTGGCGTCGGTTAACGTGCCTAGGGAGAGGTTGTAACCGAGCACTTGAGGAGGAGGACACGGGCTAGGACCAACACTTAGTGTGTGAGGTGTGATTACATAGTGATTGTATTGTGAGGTGTAAACGTTGTTCGGGTGAACGTAGAAAACCCGGTTGTGATAGTGGAGATCTCCTCGAGGTGAGGAGCGGGGACGTAGGTCGTGGGGACCGAACCTCGTAAACATATCGTTTTGTTTGTGATTGCATTGGCGTACTTTTACATTCGTGCTTATTATTCATATTGCCTTTGTCAATTGCTCATTGTTGTTTTTCCCTCTATCTAGTTTATGATTAATTCACCCTTGTGTTAATTTTATATCCTTGCACATATATTGTCTATATCTCTTTGTTAGGTTATATCTTATTGTTCATATATCCTTGCATATATTTCTATCATATAGGATATATCACCTTGTGTACATTACATATTCTTGCACATAACTCTTTATATATTTATCTTGCAAGAATATATTTGTTAAGTAATTTTAATTGACATTTAATTGGATTAGATTAGCATAAGACCCTAATCACCCCCCCTCTAGGGTCTAACAAACTTCACAAGAGGCTTACATCCCTTATTTGAAGAAAACAAAAAGGCAACAATCTTTCTAAGGAACAAAATAAAAATCCTCATAAAAAGAAAAATAAAAATCCTAACAATCAAATCCAATCTCTGGGAATCTAACTTAATCTCATGATAGTCCAATATAATCTCAATGCATCAAACTCAGTCTCTGGAAATCTCAAAGCATCAAACTCGATCTCTGGAAATCTGATTCATGTTTTCTTCTTTCTCACAGACTTTTCTAGGATTCCCATCAACTCTCCTCGGCTTCAAAACATTCGCCTCTAGTGAGTAACGGCAATCATAAACATCTAGTACATTTGGATTAGCTACTCAATCTCCTTAGTCTGTAGCCAATTGTAGGTTGAATCAGGTCGCCCACATCAACGGACTAGATATCTTTAGAAATAGCTATCATTTTTGAAATAATCTGGTTTTGTAAAATATCCTCGATCTCCTCTAATGGTCATCTTCTCGATTGCATAGGTGTGGAGCTAGAATCTATGGTGATACTGTAGAATCTAAGGGTCTAAGCTATGAGATTATTATCGTATAGTCTACAGGTGCATTATAAGGAGTTTAATCTCGACATTAAAAACCAAGCTGATGCTTAAATCCCATGGGAAGTCCAACTCATATGCATTCAAACCAATATTTCTCAAACTCAAAATGGACCTGCACATCAGGCATGCAGTTTTCCCAACATCTCCCTTAGGGAAACTCTTAGGTCGAACCCTAAGTATAACCATGTCTCTAATAGAAAACTCCTGCAATTGTCTATGAGAATCTATAGAAAATTTATAATTATCATTATTTAATGCTATCTATCTACTAATCTCATTGTGCAAATCATGCAAATGTTATGAAAATAACTTGACTGAAGCACTGGGTCAAGCTCCTAATAGCACAAGTAGTAAGTCTATAGGTTCTCTATGTCAACAACCTATAACAATCTCAAATGGACTCAACCTAGCAGACCTTTGACTGAATTATTATATGCAAACTCTGCCATAGGCAACAGTAAATCCCACCTAGATGCATGATCACCAACTAGACATTGTAATAAGTCTTCTAGACTACTATTCACCAACTTAATTTGCCCATCAATCTAGGGATGGTAAGTCATCAAAAACTATAATAACGTATTAAGCTTCCTCTTCAGTGTCCTCCAGAAGTGGCTCCTGAACTTCACACTACTATCTAAAAAATAGTCTTAGCAATCGAACTACATCTTTAAGAAAGAGATGTGCAACATGGTAAGTATTTGCAATTTTGTTGTAGGGAATGAAATGTGCCATCTTTGAAAAGTGATCCACCATAACCAATACTGAATCATGCTTCCTAAACATGTGAGGGAGATATAGGACAAAGTCCATAGTAATATCCTACAATGTAGCAAAAGGTAGAATTAAAGGAGTGTATAGACCTATGTTCTACTTCCTACCCTTAGCAACCTGACAGACTTGACAGTGCGACATAACTCTCGCTACATCACACCTAACACTC
>BQKN01016191.1:0-11520 GCA_022839385.1 Asparagus kiusianus | reverse complement strand
GCAAATGAACTTGAATCTTTAACACTTGATTGGCGTGTATTGAAATATCTGAAAAGAGAGCATAAACACAAAACACTAGAAAACTTATTAGTAATAAATTGTTTGTCAAATCATCATCAAAACTATAGGGTCAACACTCCTGCTAAGAATCCTCTGGCTCCTGCTGAACCTGTTCTTCCTCTAAGTCTGACGTACACCAGAGAAAACAGGTGTACGTCAGCGTGCATGGTGCACGGCAAGACCCCACAAAAGAAAAGAACGAAAACCCAAGCAGAAAACAATACGATAACAGAAATGACAAAAGAACGTGCAACTGGAAATCTGACAAAATCAACATGCGGAAACACTATTAAAACATGATAAACATAAAGCATCTAAAATCGATCAGGTAACGAGATCATGCAGCTAGCGATCAGTCTAATCGTTCAAGTAACGGGGGCATACAATAGATGGAATTAATACCTAAAAATCTACAATAAGAGACGTAGTACGTCGAGCGAAATAATCCAAACAAGGAAACCCTCATGTATATACCATATGTCTCGAATTGTAGATAATTAAATATTAATCCTGATCTATGTATGAAAAGAAATACAACTGATCTACAGCTCACAAGAATCCATAAATCCTAACCAAAGTGACGCCACCGATTCACCTTGTCTCAACAAACCAACCCTAGTGGCGATACCGATCCACTGGTAACAAGTCATATAACTAGCCATCTTATAATAGGCCACTGGTTCACATCTCACACAGAGTCAACGCTCATATCATCGGATAACTGACTATTCGCATATCCCCCACGTGCATCCAATCAAATAAATTCATGAACCAAAGTTGCGACACCGATCTACTTTGACCCAACCAATCAGCCCCCAGTGGCGACACCGATCCACTGTGACTCAACATATCAACCCCAGTGGCGACACCGATCCACTGGTACGAACCTGGAAGATATATCAACAGCCTTATCCGATTACATAAACATAGACTTTCCCATCCCAACTCTTCTCGCTTTTCTAACTCAACAACACACGAGTCTCTAGGTCTTACTCAAGTCACACAGGTCATTCTAGTCATAAACTACTAACGATTCTCAATACAATCAGGAACAATAAAAGCAGACATGTCAAATACAGTAAAATAATCACAACCATGAAATGTAATCATGAATTAACAACTACGTACTTCAGAAAATAATTCCTTTCCCAAAATAATTTCTTTTAGAAATTAATTCTCATTATAATAATCCAAAATATTCTCTTTCCTAGAATAAATTCTTTAAAATTATTTCTCATCAATTATTATTCTAAAATAATTCTTTTTCTCAAAATAAATTCTTTTAAAATATTATAAATTCTCCAAAATGATTCTGTTATCAAATAAATTCTTTCACTTCATTATCATTATTTTGAAAATACTATTTATCACTTAACTATGTTTTAAATCAATATTATTCATCAAACCCACGCAGATAATAACAATTCATAAATTAACATAAACAGATAATTTACCAATTCATTAACAAGCCCACGCAGATATTAACAATTCATAAATTAATCTATGCAACTAATTAACGACAGATATAAATAAGAAATGACGAGTCAAGAGGAGCGGGATCTTGCCTCAAGGTTTTGTCGAATGAATCGACACTGTCGGCGTGGGTTGGATCGGACGCGGATCTGAAGTTGACAACGATGACTACGGCGGGGATCTGAATGACATCGACGGCGAGGGGGTGGCTCGTCGGCGGCTGTAGGGGGTTAACAGCGGGATCAGGATGCTCGAATCTGGGGAGAAGGGTGGTGGATCTGGTGGGGCACTAGTTTAGGCGGCAGTTGTGGTGGTCGGACGGATCTGCAGGGGGTCGTTGGGCACGGTGAAGGGGGAGGCGGAGCGGTGTAGGGACGGAGCAGCGGGGCAAGGAGGAGCGGGGTGTCGGAGCGGAGGCGCGAGCAGGAGGTGGCGGAGCTCGAGCTGACCACGGAGGGGAGGAGGGCGCGGGTATGTGGCGGTCTGTGGGGCGTGGCTTGAAGGAAACCGACGGGGAACGGCCAAGGGGAGGGGAGGTCGACGGCGGTCGGCGTGCTGGCGGTTGTCGAGGCTGAAGGACGGATCTCGAGGGCTTGGGAAGTCGGCATAGTCCGCCGGCGAACTGGAGAAGTTGGGGGACTGGCATCGGAGTTGTTGCGGTGGTCGAGGCGCGCCTGGGCTTGGCCGTCGGCGGAGCGGCCGAGGCAGAGGGGCGTGGGACTTGGTCAGAGGTGAGCTCGAAGGGGAGCTCGGCTGGCGGCGAGAGGAGGCCTGGTGGCGATCGGCGGTTTGCGCGGGTGTGAGGCGGAGCTCGAGGGGTGGATGGTGGGCGTGGGGCGGAGGCGAGCGGGCTGGAGGCGAGCACGACGAGCGGCGAGGCGGAGCTCGCTGGTGGCGTTCAAAGTTCGCGGCGGTCGGGGTTCGTCAGCGGGTTGCGGTGTTCGGAGTAGGAGGCGATGGGTGTTGGGCTTGTTTGAGAGAGATGAAGAGTGGGAGAGCTGATGAGTGAATGATTGAGATGGAGAGAGAGAGAGAGAGAGATGCTGAGGAAATAATAGAGGAGAGAGAGAGAAGGTGGGATTGAGGGAATCAAGGGGGGAAACACGAGGTGAGTGTGTGCGGGAATTAGGGAGTGAATTGGGGAAGTGGGGTAGGGGAGAGAGAGTATGAGAATGAGAGAGAGAGATACAGAGTGAAATACCGTAGGGAAAAACACAGTAAAAATACCCCTTTAAATATTTTAAAATATCAGAAAATTTATTCAAATAAATATTAAAAAACTTATGATCAAAATAATAGTAACAATAACAATAATGAATAATTAACTATTAATTTAAAAATTTTACCGGAACAATTAAATTTATAATTAGCAAAACTATTAAAATAATATAATACCGTATTTTTAAATCGTAGAAAATTCTAGAGAAATGGGAAAAATTACAAATACTCTTTTAGAACAATAATATTTAATATTTAAATACCAAAAAATTATTTAAACCAGTATTAGAAATTTACAGTCATTACATCCTACCCCCCTTAAAACAAATTCCGTCCTCGGAATTAAAATAAAAGTAATGCAGAAAGAATCCAAGGACAGAGATATGGAACGATATCCATAAACAGAGGAGAATGTAAAACAAAAGCGACACATGATAATATGTAAGATGTGACAACTGAGAAAACAAAAGCGACACATGATAATATGTAAGATGTGACAACTGAGATTCAGCATACAAATAACAAATGTAGCCAAATACAATAATACAAAGCATACACTACACACAAAATTAACCACAATAAAACGAAACCAATACTAATCATTAAACTAATTCAATAAATGGTTAATAAATATACATAAGCATTAATCATAGTGTATAAATAAAATATAATATTAACACAGACAAATCACACAATACGCAATTTGCATGTAGCATAATAAAACATCACATGATAAATCAAAAGTATAATATATAATCAAAATTAATGGAAGTACAGATAATTGAAAGGGCATGTTAAATACCAATACACAAAATCAGAAAAATATAATTGATCAATCATTTTCAAAAGATATCATCGAGGCAGGTAATGAGTATAAATAATAAGAATGTGGTAAGTATAACATAAAGGGAATGGACATATATTTGAAAGAGAAGAAGCATGTCTATTGTAAATAAAATAGTTGATGCGTATCAAATTATAAAATAACACAAACATCTAAGCACAGGCAGAAATATAAGTATCAGTCAAACATTCCATAATAGCAAAGAAGTGGACAACAAATATACAATCATAGAAAAATATGGTATCAACATGATATCATTGATATAGTATCATAAGACATCATATCATAGTATTAAAATATAATCAATAACATAGAATTGGCAAAATATAACAAATATATAGTATACAAAAATATAATGTGAAATATAAATACATAATTCAAACAATTGTCAATCACTAGAATATATGATAAAGCATATCAACTCGATAATATAAGTAATTAAAAGAAGAGCATAAAGAAGATAAGAGACAAAAAAATCTTAACAAAATTTAAATCACTCATACGTAAGTAGATGATACATATAATGGACAACATAAGTTAGTAGAATAGATATTCAAGATATACAAAAAATATAATTACAAACAAAACACATGAATGCAATCAGTAAATCGCATTCAACCAAAATAAGACACATAAGGCACAAGCATCGAAAATAAGAAATTACAATTATGTTAAAAAGTTCAAAGATAGTACTATAGCAACACATGTCTAAAGTAGTTAGAAACATAAACGCACGTAAAGAATTATAGATATAATAATCAAATATAGCAAACAATAAAGATAGAACATGATAATAATAATAGTGAAAGTACAAAAATACAGATATACAAATAAATAAATATCAATATTTAAAAAGTCATAAACAAATGAAGTATGCAATATTACTAGAAGCACAAGATATAAGACAAGAATGCAGAATAAATCAGGCAAAATGACAATAAAGATTATAATAAGATATACAAAACATACATAATCACAATTA
Organism: Asparagus kiusianus; assembly: GCA_022839385.1. Classification (NCBI taxonomy): domain Eukaryota; kingdom Viridiplantae; phylum Streptophyta; class Magnoliopsida; order Asparagales; family Asparagaceae; genus Asparagus; species Asparagus kiusianus. The sequence continues at coordinate 6,943 of BQKN01016191.1, read as the reverse complement.
AAAATAGTATTAAGTAAAATAAATAAATATAGATAACAACACATCATTACATATAGACAAACAAACAGAGACAAATTATAATAATAATTAATAGCAAAATGAAACAATACATAATAATTACTAGCATACAAACAGTTATATAACACAAAGTAAATAATGCCAAATCATAATTAGGTTCAAAGAAACACAAATAAAATCAAACTATAAAATAAAAGATATAAAAGCAAAAGAGATAAACAAGATTCAACAACAATAATAATCACTATATAAAATCAATTTAGACATAGCTGTATATTGTGAAATAGTCAAAAATCACATAAATACAATCAGTGTAATATACATAAATAAAATGTATAATTCATAAAACATGGACTATGAAAGATAAAATAGATTTATAAACAAATAAAAACATACAATACAACACTGTATGTGATACATAAAATATGTAATAAATAATGCAAAGTTAATACAATCAAATAATATATAGGTCAAATCAAAGAAAATATAGTTTTAAGATAATAACACATATAATAATGACCGATACGAGGAAAGAGAAGTTATAGGCGTATAGTCACGAAGCGACGAAACAAGAACAGTGGGAAGCCCCAGAGTCAAAGAATGATAAGATAAGGACGAAAGGAAGTCTATCAAGAAAGTAGGATAAGGGCTCAAGAATAGTCTCACGGATGAAATCATGATATTCGTCTAAATTATCCATTATATTCTTACTAGTAGGACTCGGGACCATGATCGGAACCGTGACCTACATGGGCCACCAAAAAAAACCTGTCACACCCCGCTTCCCAAAATACCCGGGAATCGGAACGTGAACAAGCCCGCGACGTATTAGATTGAGAAGAAGTAAATATTTCTCCTCAACCTAATACGCTAAGCCTCTGGAAATAAATATAATACGTAGTCACAGGTCCCCGATCACAATCAGCAAGAATATAATGAACAACACAGAATAAAATAATACATATCATATCATAAGTGAATATCATCCAAGACATAATATTCGGGTCAAACATACCCTTATACAAAACTATCTGAATGAAATACTGGAGAACATAAAATACACTAATCAAATGAAAATGGAAGATAGTACAAAAGAGAACTGAGGACCAATAACTAAGATTCGGCTTCTTCTTCTGCTTCGTCCGTTAGGCACTCCTGCTAAGAATCCTCTGGCTCCTGCTGAACCTGTTCTTCCTCTAAGTCTGACGTACACCAGAGAAAACAGGTGTACGTCAGCGTGCATGGTGCACGGCAAGACCCCACAAAAGAAAAGAACGAAAACCCAAGCAGAAAACAATACGAAAACAAAAATGACAAAAGAACGTGCAACTGGAAATCTGACAAAATCAACATGCGGAAACACTACTAAAACATGATAAACATAAAGCATCCAAAATCGATCAGGTAACGAGATCATGCAGCTAGCGATCAGTCTAATCGTTCAAGTAACGGGGGCATACAATAGATGAAATTAATACCTAAAAATCTACAATAACAGATGTAGTACGTCGAGCGAAATAATCCAAACAAGGAAACCCTCATGTATATACCATATGTCTCGAATTGTAGATAATTAAATATTAATCCCGATCTATGTATGAAAAGAAATACAACTGATCTACAGCTCACAAGAATCCGTAAATCCTAACCAAAGTGACGACACCGATTCACCTTGTCTCAACAAACCAACCCTAGTGGCGACACCGATCCACTGGTAACAAGTCATATAACTAGCCATCTTATAACAGGTCACTGGTTCACATCTCACACAGAGTCAACGCTCATATCATCGGATAACTGACTGTTCGCATATCCCCCACGTGCATCCAATCAAATAAATTCATGAACCAAAGTAGTGACACCGATCTACTTTGACCCAACTAATCAGTCCCCAGTGGCGACACCGATCCACTGTGACTCAACATATCAACCCCAGTGGCGATACCGATCCACTGGTACGAACCTGGAAGATATATCAACAGTCTTATCCGATTACATAAACATAGACTTTCCCATCCCAACTCTTCTCGCTTTTCTAAGTCAACAACACACGAGTCTCTAGGTCTTACTCAAGTCACACAGGTCATTCTAGTCATAAACTACTAACGATTCTCAATACAATCAGGAACAATAAAAGCAGACATGTCAAATATAGTAAAATAATCACAACCATGAAATGTAATCATGAATCAACAACTACGTACTTCAGAAAATAATTCCTTTCCCAAAATAATTTCTTTTAGAAATTAATTCTCATTATAATAATCCAAAATATTCTCTTTCCTAGAATAAATTCTTTAAAATTATTTCTCATCAATTATTATTCTAAAATAATTGTTTTTCTCAAAATAAATTCTTTTTAAATATTATAAATTCTCCAAAATGATTCTATTATCAAATAAATTCTTTCACATCATTATCATTATTTCGAAAATACTATTTATCACTTAACTATGTTTTAAATCAATATTATTCATCAAACCCACGCAGATAATAACAATTCATAAATTAACATAAACAGATAATTTATCAATTCATTAACAAGCCCACGCAGATATTAACAATTCATAAATTAATCTATGCAACTAATTAACGACAGATATAAATAAGAAATGACGAGTCAAGAGGAGCGGGATCTTGCCTCGGGGTTTTGTCGAATGAATCGACACTGTCGGCGTGGGTTGGATCGGACGCGGATCTGAAGTTGACAGCGATGACTACGGCGGGGATCTGAACGACGTCGATGGCGAGGGGGTGGCTCGTCGGCGGCTGTAGGGGGTTAACAGCGGGATCGGGGTGCTCGAATCTGGGGAGAAGGGTGGTGGATCTGGTGGGGCGCTTGTTTAGGCGGCAGTTGTGGTGGTCGGACGGATCTGCAGGGGGTCGTTGGGCACGGCGAAGGGTGAGGCGGAGCGGTGTGGGGACGAAGCAGCGGGGTAAGGAGGAGCGGGGTGTCGGAGCGGAGGCGCGAGCAGGAGGTGGCGGAGCTCGAGCTGACCACGGAGGGGAGGAGGGCGCGGGTCTGTGGCGGTCTGTGGGGCGCGGCTTGAAGGAAGCTGACGGGGAACGACCAAGGGGAGGGGAGGTCGACGGCGGTCGGCGTGCTAGCGGTTGTCGAGGCTGAAGGACGGATAATTATAGGAATATTTGACCAAGTGAGAGTTGAGACAATTCTATCTTTTATAGGCTTGATTGTTCAAATTGGGTAGAGACCTTTCATTTATCGAAAGGGGATCTCGGTTTTGAAAGAGGATCTCTCATTCATGGAAGGAATCGAGAGATGATTTTGGCTTTTACCCAAACTATTTAAAGGTTTGGCCAAAATGGGATTTGGAACGACCCTAACTGTTTAAAGGTTTAATCGCTCAATTTGGATGGAAGCCTTTCGTTTATCGAAAGGGAATTTCGGTTTTGTAAGTTGACCTCTCGTTTAAGGAAGGAATCAAGAGGGGATTTTGGCTTTGGTCCTAACTGTTTAAAGGTTTGACCAAATGAGTAGAATAAGTGAGGGTACAAATAGCAGTTAGAATGTCGATTTGTACAAAACACTCATTGGGGGTTTTCGGTGTCAAGTGATGAGATCTTGACACGAAGGGGGTTCAATGATTGCTATAGGTCAGCAGATTGAAATTTTGGATGTCGTGTCAGAACTTCAATAGTTGGAGTGTTAAAGACTAGGCACAATGAGAGTTTGAAGGATTTTAACCATGAAAAATTTTGGTGGACCCACTGTCAATTTATTTGATCAGTGAGGGATTTTATGGTGGGGCTACGAATCATCAAGAATTCCGCAACTAAACCATGGGAGTTTCGTGAGGAAAGATTGAACAAATGAGTCATTGAACCTCATCTCAACGAAAGAGTACTCGGAAAGTCATAGTGGGAGGATTTTAATCATCTTGGAAATGATTTAGTAGCCACAGTGAGAGGTTCTTAATTAAAATTTTTATTAAACATGAATCATTCAAATAACTGATCTTCATCTTAAATAATCAACTGACCTCGGGTTATCCTTAAGAATACCCTGTATAGTATTTTCTAGGAACTTTCCATTTAAATAGGTTATCCCAAACAAATTAGGAGTAGTACTTTTATAGGAACTTTCCATTTATTGGCATCATGAGTTTGTCACCGTCTTGAGGGATCAGGCGATATGCACCATTTGAATAGACTGACTCTATTATAAATGGTTCTTCCTATTTAGGTTGGAATTTACCTTTCTTTTTAGAATTGAGTATCATTGGTCGCCAGACGGCAAGAACCAAGTCTCCTTCCTTAAAGCTCCGTTGTCGGACTTTCTTGTCAAAGGCTTTGGAGATTCTGGATTGGTAGAACTTAATTTGTTGTTGAGCTTCCAAGCGCTTTTCATCTAACATCTCAAGTTCTTCGAGAAGTTTCTGATATTGTTCTTCCATCGTCATCCCCGTTAGGAGGGCGCTGCGGAGGGAAGGAATTTGGATTTCCAATGGGAGGACGGCTTCACACCCGTATACTAGGGAATACAGAGTTTCTTCGGTAGGCGTGTGGATGGTTGTACGATAGGCCCAAAGAGCTTCACCAAGTTTGTCATCCCAGTCTCACTTATTGGTTCTCACAAGATTTGACAAAATCTTTATGATAGTCTTGTTGAAGGCTTCAACCAATCCATTCGTGGTGGGATTACAAACTGTGGTCGTCAGCGTGTTTGCATCGAAAAATATTTTATTTGCTGAACTCATTACAAATTTTTTATCGTATACAATAAAATCAAAAAAACAAGTCTTTTTATAAGATCTCTTGTTACAAACAAATAACCTCCTAGAAACACATGCAGAGGGTATTTATCACCCGCTACTTGCTTGGGATCTTTACCTGTGCCGGGGGTACGTTATCCAGTGGACGACCGAATCACAGATCCAAGTTGAATCGCGAAGAAGGCTTAAGGTTGATGTTTCGTTTTAAAAACAAGAACAGAAGTGAATATCTCAGCAAAGTAAGATAAAACACTCTTCTCAAGATCAAGTCAAAGCTTAGATCTCGAGGAAACATCGAAGGCTCTTGGAAGTGCTTGAAAACAATGAAGACTCTCTCTCTTACTCAAAATTCACCAAATTGCTAAAGTCTATGCTCTCTTTACCTTTTCTACCTTCATCCTTGTGCATATAGGTGATAAGGGGGCTATTTATAATGCATAGGAACCATGACTAATGGTTTAAGTCAAAAAGAAACCGCCTCAGCAAACTCCTATCTCCGAGAAAGTCGTCATTGTCTCGGAAATAGGGCTTATTTTTGGCCCTTTCATAACCGCTCCCACCACATTTAAATGCCATTATTTTTGTAGTTATAAGCGAGAATTTCATTTGTAACAGCTCCCCTATGTTTATGGATGATCCCCAGCAGTTATGAAGCCACATGAACAACACAAAACTCGAGAAATCCATCGCTAAGCTTGCTCTGGTTTATGAGACAGTCGCTACTATCTCGAAAACTATGAGTTGTCTCATATCTTCCGAGATAGTGAACACTGTCTTGGAAACTATGAGTTTCTTCATAGCTTCCGAGACATGTTCTGTGTCTCGAACTTTGTGTAATGCATTTTTGTGTTGAAGAGATTCATTGACTTGTAATCTCTTTTGTCAGAGTGTCGCAAAGAGCGTTGAAACTTCACTTTAGCTCAGTGGGAGTCATTTGATGAGATGGGAAACTATTGAGTCGACTCAAGTTGTATGGATTGACACTGCTTTTCGAGTCGACACAAAGGGTTCTCATCTCAGACTTCGAGTCGACTCCACCTCTCGAGTTGACATGGAGGGGCCGTCTTGTCCGATTGATTGAGACATCGACTTTTACTCAATTTGTAGGGGCCGTCGGATTGTGATTCCATTGTTGATTTGGCTCTTTAGTTGATCTTTGGCATCAGATAATTCTCTGTAACCCAGATGATGATGTTTATCACCTCCCTTTCAACTTGAGCTATGTACGATACCCTATAGGTAATTTTTGACGCCTATAATGGTGGTGAGCAATGCCAATGGCAATGATAATATGAAGCTTGACATGGTGATTGGGGCAATTTTGGATGAAGAATCTCACCGCAAAGTCTCAGGAGCTAAGGCCTCTAGCAGTGGGAGTGCTCTGCATGTCGAGGCATGAGGGCATGCGTAAAAGAAGGGTAGGGGATGACGAGGCCGATCAAAGTCCAGAGGGAAGTCTAAACGGATGGACCCGATTAGTTACAGTGAAGGGAAGTGCTTCAGATGTGGAAAGAAAGCTCACTTTGCACGGGATTGCAGAGCTTCTGTTCTAGCATCAACAGAGGATGATCAAGCTGACGGTGAAACCAATCCTATGCATGAGAGGATTCAGATGCACTTTTCCTATCTCTTGAAGACAAGAGCGATGCGTGGGTCATCGACTCCGGTGCATCTTTCCTTGTAATCTCACAACAAAAGCTGCTTTCATCGTTCGTGAAGAAGGACTTGGGGATAGTCTATCTTAGCAACGATCAAATTTGTAAGGTCTCCGGTAAGGGAAATTGTACCCTCAAGATGAAGGGCGGGACCACCTTAACACTGAACGACATTCAACATGTACCGGATCTCATGAAGAATCTTATATCAGTCGGGCAACAGACTGACTCTGGTTACAGAGTATCCTTCGAGCAGGGAAACTGGAAGGTGTCTGTAGGCATCGAAAATTGCCGATAGGTCCCCACTCACAGCTCGGTGTTAACGATCGACGATTGAACGACGCTACCCAGTTCACAAGAGCTCAAATGACGCCGGTGAGCGACTAAAGCAAACCGACGGATTACGTGAGCCGACAGAATGTCAGAATCACGGGGATACGGATTGACCGAAAACCCCGCGACCACCGCAATTGGGCCAACGCCCGCCATGCCCCGATCACCCCACTGATAATCCAACCATCGGGGCCTACAGAGCTC
>BQKN01016147.1:0-13589 GCA_022839385.1 Asparagus kiusianus | reverse complement strand
TAAAATTTATTAAAAGACTGAACAAGGATATTCAAGCATTATTAGCTGAAAATGATAGTGGTTTTCCAGATATAAACTAATAAAACCCAAATGATTTATTTAGAAACAGCGTAAACCTGATAAGATTCACTAATTCTGCAACTTCTATTAAACAGCAATAAAATATAACTTTAGCGACAATTCTATTGGTAAATGAGTTGACCTGTTTATATCTGCTTACAGACATTATGAATGTATTTTCCAACAAATTAAAACCTATCAACAACATCCATTCCAAATACAACTAAGAAACACAAGAATAAGAATTGAGAAAGAAACACAAGAATAAGAATATTTTTCTATGCTTATGTAACATGCTTTCTGCAACCAACTATGAAGACAGAGGAAGTTCTGATTACTTGTAACAAATCAACAGATTACTTGTCAGTCAAACTTCGAAAATATTTACTTTTTAGCCTTGCTTTCAACACGGCATCATAAAGAATTTACATCAATGTATACTCTAGAGCTGGTCAGCATATTAAGTACTTGACAAAGGATAGTCAAATGAAGTTGAGTTTTAATGATTAGATGAAGAATTCAAGTACATAAATCTAAGTTACCTTATATGTTGTAGTAAGCCTAAGGAAGAGAAAAGCATTGCTATGTAACATAACATCAAGTACTCTACTATACCGAAGATTCTAATTTGATGATTTCATTCTCAATTATATGATATACATCAAAAATTCTAAAAATTATAGGGTTTCATGCTCTTACCTCAATGTTCAAAATGGCATTCAGACCATCTTCTAGGGAACCCAACAATCCTGCATCCTAGAACAAGAGGAAAAGAACTTCAGTGATGTTTGTAGGCATAAACAAAGCTATTCTAATGATCCCAACAATCCCACATCCTAGAAAAGAACTTTAGTGATGCTTATAGACATAAACAAAGCTGAGTATAAGCATTCGAACTAACCAATACGCAAGGCATTCCACAAACAAGAAACTTCATGTCCAATCAGATACTTTATTCCCAGATTTTTCGGTAACTAATGGGGTTACTGCAGGAATGGTACATTGGCTCGTTGATAAGGGGTAAGGTACTGAAATATATATTTCCATTATTTAACAACTTGATATCACCAAGATGATAAATCTGCTTTGTTGTTCTTGTTGTCCACACTTTATTCAGGCACATCTTTGTGCATGTATTTGGATATCTTCAGTTTTGTTTACATTTGCTTTTGTTATTTTATTCAATATATTACCTGCCTGAGTAGGTGTTCTGGAGAATTACACTATGGGCAATGACATAATGGTATGTAGAGGGGCTCAGATGGCCCCAACTATCAATATAATTAAAAAAAGAACAACCTTCATAGATAAATAACCACCCCCCTCACATAGTCCTATCATTCTTTTTGGGGATCATTTGTGGAACTCTATGAGGTTAGCATGGTTATGCACAACAGCAATGTCAGGTCACCATCATTTTTGTGAGTGTATGTACATATTGCAATTGTAGTATTATCAGGATTCTGTTTGATTATATCTTAATCCTGTTTGATTAGAAATTAATGTGGAGTTAACACTCTGTAAGAGTGCTTTCATGGCTATATATATAAGTATATATAGCTTTATACAATCACCGCATCTCTCCCCTCCACAGCTTTATAGAATCACCACATCTTTCTTCTCTCCCTTTTCTTTTTTCAATTGCTCTGCTTGGTGTTTACCCTTTGTGGCTATCTCCTGCAATTTAAACCTCAAATTGGCAATTTTAAAAAATATTGATTACCCCCAACTTTTACACTATATTACCAAGAAAATAATCTTTCAAGGCCTTTCCATGTCGCTCAAAGTCCAACATGAGATGAAATGTTGATTTCTCATTTGCCCGCAAACGAATGCTTAAGGTTTTTTATAAATTGGTTAGCTGACAGGCTTTGAGCTTACATGCCTTCCCCTTTATTATAAGTTTTACAATTGAAATGAGTTTAACATGTAGTTGGATGCAACCATCAAGGTCACATACTAATTTTGAGTAATCCACGTACATCCCTTATTTGGCCTTGTAGGTATGACCTTATAGCACATTTCTACAAGCAACGCAATAAAAAACCAACATCATCATCAAATAAACCTTCTAACAAATTCCAATCATGAAATTAGATTTAACATGCAATTTTACCTTTCTAAACAACAAAAAGAAAGAAAGGGAGTTGATTTACACTTGTAGGTGAAAACATCAAACCATGTATTGGACCTCCATGACCGCTAAGAATATCTAATTGACGGCCACTTTTCATTGATCAAACAAAAATCTGAAACTGAAAATAAAATGAAATTGTCAAGACAAGACAAAAGAAAATCTTATGAGCATAACTAAAACACACAGATTAATATATTAAATACCTTCTCTATAGAAAGCTATTGTTTCCTCTCAACAGGTTCAGGAAGCTGTGCTTAGTCATCATCTTTCTTGCGAACGACTCATCAACAATATTTTTTGTGCAGTATAGATAAGTAAAAAAATATTTGACATGCAAAATTAAATTAATAAAGTGAACTATTCTATGAATATGTATTTAGATTCACATAATAGAATGTTAAATTAAAGTAAATAATTGCAATAACAATCAAAGCATGCAAAAGATATCAAACAACTATATGAGCATATGCGTATAAATCATAAATTGGCCTAACAAATTAAATTCATCAATTAGTAAACTTAAAAGCTTACGAAAAGCACATTTAAAATCCTTTAACCACTTTGTAAATGTAATAAAAATTAAAAATCATTCAAGTTTATTTTTTGTGGGCCCTTGATCAATCCTTCTCCACCTTTATCTTCTTTCTTGGTAAATCGAGAAATGAATCATCATCATCAATGTTAATTGGTATGTCTTCTTGGATTTGAATTTCTTGTGCTATTATCTTTCCTTGTGCACGTTCATCCTTTGACTTCTCATCCAACTTTACAAGGAACTTGTATGTCTTTCCGATGTTGAGAACAAACTTTTGAAACAATGAACTCTGATTATTTTTCTATTTTAATGAGAAAAAAATTAAGATCTTATACATGAAATATATTGTTTTATATGTATAAAATATAATAAAGTAAGAAGTTACCTCTTTTATATCATCCATGAATTTTTGAGCATCGCATCCTATCAATGTTTTTGCTGCGTCAAAAAGTGTGACTCTTGCAGTGTCTGTTTCGTCTTCCACAATGATTTTAACAACATATCTACATTTTGTATTATCATTGTGCATTAGATGATATTTATATATTTAATTTTTATATTTTTCTTTCATGAATAATTGATAGTACTTTACCTCGGTATACTATCTTCATTGTTTTTTTGACAATTTTGACATTTGTCATAAACAGTTTTGTCTACTTTTTTATTATAGTCTGTGCATGAGTAGTACCAAGACTCATGTCTATTTAAGATATTACTTATTTTTCCAATAAAGCAGCCATATTGTGCCTGTACATTTGAAAAAATTTAGTTAGTTATAATCGTAGTTTACATATAAACATCAATGAAAATATATATATTTATATTAGTTTTTTTTAAAACTGAAGCTCTTGATTAATTAATAATTTATAGTAGGATTTTTAATATCATACATTTGATGAGTCTTGTGAAGCTTGCATAATATCAACAATTTTCATTTTCGTTGCATTTTTAAATAGCCTTGACGGAGCATCATTAGTCTTGATCTTGTCTTTTGAAAGAGCCCTGCATATAATTTTAAAAATATTTAAAAGTCAATTTATTAAGTTACCTTTTTTATTTGAATTACCATTCTCGCATGTCCTTAGCAAGTTGTATTTCAGGGTTGATACATATTGTAGATGCAATTTGCGAAGTCAAGCACATCTCCCCTGCATATATAATAGTTATAATTAGAATTTGATATTTATTGATAATTAATTTACAATTCCATTTTAAAAATGTTACCTTTGTACAATGCTATTTTAAAATCTGATAGCGCTATTATAGTTGGCTCAGGCATATTTCCTTCAATCATTGAACCTTCATTGCAAGCTAAATCTCCGAATAAAGTTACAGACAATGTTATCTCACTGTGTAAGAAAAGTTAGACAATTTTAGGTTAATATATTATATTTAGAATAAATAATTTATTGTGAAATAAAAGCAAGCATGTATACTCTTTGTCTACTATAATGATGTCCCGCCTTGTGTCTGCCTTATTATATCTTGTAACGTACTTGATCATAGGCTTGACATTTGCTATCATTGCAAGAACATCTGCACATAAATTTATAATAAGTTATAAATTCATTTATAAATTTTTAAACTAAAAATAAAAGGTGTTTATAAATACTTACTTATACTCCTTGTATTCTCGTTGGAAATTGCCTCTTTGATTGAGATAAAATTGTTCAATATCTTATCAAATTGGAAATTTGCATTTGATTCTTTGATAGAAATGTTCTTAGTCAATGTCAACTCAATTGACTCATGTACATTTCCATAGAGCGGGTTTATTGGTTTGACTTCTCCATTTGAGATGTAAAGAACATGATTCTTCTGAAGCATGTGCTTATACATTTTAATAGTTTCTCCAAACATAATACCTTGTATTTTTTCCCCTGCAAATATTACTAATATTATCTCACAAATAACTAATATGTTAACATTCATTTAAGCCTAAGATAAATAAGATAAGTAATAGATGACGTAAGTTATGTATAAATGTAGTTTTATGTGGTAAACTTTAAAATAACCATTCTCTAGATTTTATTAAAAGCTATCCATAATCTTCGGGTAAAAAAAATTCGTTTTTAACTCATCAACTAAACTAACCTTATTTATATAAAGTTACATGTTATTGAATTAGAATTTCTACTACTTACTAATAAGTCATTTGATCTCAATTAACAAATTTAATTGTTTATACAGATTAGCTCTTAGTACAAAATTCCAATAGGTGCTACTTGTATAAACAATTCTACCAAAGTTTTGCAACACCAACTTAGTTAAGGGACTAACATGATAAATTAAAATGCTCAAAATTTAACTTGATCATGAAAGTAAATATTAAATTTATGCTAAATATGCTTATTAAAAATTTAGTGTAATTAATAACTTTTTTGTTGCAGTGTGTATACAATGTTGTGTTGATGTCATATTCCAATTATTTGCTTGCTTATATTGTTAGACATATGTAGACAATTAATTTACGTAGAAATACGAAGAAAGCATGATATTTGTTGTATAAAATATGTGAAAATCAATTACATGTTGCTTACCTCTTTAATAAATTTAGGAAATTTTTTTATGATCTTATACATAGTAAGGTGAAAATAATTAATATAAGAATTAGCATCAACAATTATAATTTAATTTATATTTATAATTTATAAATTTTTTAAAAATTGAGAATGCTCTGCATAGATTTAAAATAACAATTGTTATGGCATGATAAAAAATGATGCATATTGTACTTAAACATTGTATGTATTACTTTATTTAAGAATAAGTATAAACAAATATCAATAGAATTATAGCATGTAGAATTTTGCTACAGTACCTCTGAGTCGGCAAAAATTAATTTTAGTAGTTTTCCTGATCCTTTGTTGTTCTCATAAGATGACTCAATAGTTCTTAGGATAACAACATGAATCGTCCACTCTCTTTGAAATTTTTTTAGTTGGCGTATTTGGATGTGTGGAATTTGTGCTTCGTTGGTGGATGTCATTGTTCCTGCAAGATTTAGAATAGTTTGTTATATATAAATATAAATAACAACACATCTGAAGTAATAAATAAACTCAAAAGAAAATTAAATAAGACTATTTCTATATCAAAGATGTGACACTAATTATAGTAATTTGAATTTATTAATTAATATATAATAAATTCCTAACCTTCAAAAATGTTTTTGGTCATTTGAATTATTCCTCGTGGTCCTTTGGCTGGAGAACTTCCTTGTATACAACATTTTTTGTGTATTGTTCCTCTTCTGAAAATTTTCCATCTGATGTTATTAATACCTTGGTTGTCATCATAGAAGTACCCCGCGATAAAGCAACATATAATTGCCCATGAGAGAACACTGGTTCAGGTAGATAAATACCAACGTTAGGTATTGTTTGCCCTTGGGATTTATTAATTGTCATTGCAAAACATAATCTTATGGGAAATTGTTTGCGTTTGAACCTGAATGGTAATCCTTCATCTTCTGCTGGTGACAATGGTATTCTTGGCAAGAAAACTTCTTTCCCAGCATGTTGGTCCATTGTGATTTTAGGTTGAATTACATTGTAGCTGAAATCTTGACATATCATTCTTGTACCGTTGCACAGTCCATTAGTTGGATCCAAGTTCCTTAGTAAAATAACTGGACAATATTTTTTCAACATTAGCTTGTGTGGCGGTAGTCCATTAGGGAGCAAAGTGTTCAAAAATTCTTCTTGGTAATGATGATTAGTGTCATCAACTGCTTCATCAAAGCTATAGAATTCTTTTCCTTCTCCTGAAAACCTTTTTATTAGTCTATCATTTAACATGTCAACATATTCATTTTTTGTTGCAAGGATAGCTCTATCTTTTATAAAGTCAATAGACTTGAAATTTTCGTCTCAAGATGGAAAAATTGAATTTATGAGAGAATCTTCCGGTAGCTCATCACCTTGATTCTGGATCAACATTGCATTAGGCAGTTTTATAAGATCTTATGTCACTGTTGGTTCATCTCCATTCCCAATCCTAAGAAGAAATTCACTGAATGTTGTGTCTGATTTTGCTCTCATATTTTTTGAAAGTTGTAGTTTGATCATTTTTCTCCATAAATGTGAGCTTACTAAACTTTCTTTGATAGTTTGTGATCTTGTTGAGCGAGGCACCACTGGTAAAACTTGTCTGAAATCACCACCAAATACAATTACTTTTCCGCCAAATGGTTCATCTTGATCCATTAAATCTCTTAGTGTTCTATCCAATGTTTCAATTGCAACGTGTTTAGCCATAGCAGCCTCGTCCCAAATTATTAGACGTGCTATTCTAAGGAGTTTTGATGTCCCATCTTGCTTTGATATACCACACATAGATGAATCTGTTGTTGGGATTTTGATTTTAAATCTGGAGTGTGTTGTTCTTCCACCAGGCATTATTATAGCTGCGACACCTGATGTCGCTGTAGCAAGAGCTATCATACCTTGCGATCTTACTGTGGCAAGTAGAGCACGATATAAATAAGTCTTCCCAGTTCCTCCTGGACCGTCAATAAAGAAAACTCCACTTTTATTTGCTTCAAGTCTTGTTAGTATTGTAGTGTATGCAGTATGTTGTTCATAGTTGAGTTTTGTTGCAGCATTTAGATCTTTAGTTGAGATTTGTACATCTAGCTCTTCTTTAATTTCTCTTGGGTATGAACCTTCCTCTGTAATGTTTTTTGCTTGTAAAGGTGGCAAATCAAATTTTTTTAATTTCCTTTCCCATACTCTCTAAATAGAAGTTAATATTGAGAAGAGTATCATTTATCACCGAAGCTGTAGTAGCATTTGGTTTCCTTGAGAAGTCTTCAGATAATGATTCAAGATATTTATTCCACAAATGATTAACATCTGTAGGCTCACAATGAACCAATATAGTTGTAAACAAATGTCGAAGTGCTGTTGGCATTTGGAAGACGATGGCTTCATCTAAGCACTCTCTTATGCTATCATCAGATTCCAAAAGACCTAATTTCTCAGCTGATTGCTTGAAAGATTTGCAATGAGTACCATTTACCGTCAGTAGATCTTCAAATGATTTTGGACACCTAACATGAGTAAGCAATAGTCGCAAGTAATATCTCTCTCCTTCAATTGGATTAGCCCCATTTATTCGACCTATCACTTGTCTCTGTTTTCTTGGACTCCAAGATTTTGATGTTGAATCCCAAACATAACATTCAGGAAATTCCACATATAATAATTCCTTTTCATGGTCTTTTTCATGTTTCTTCTTGTTACCTTCTTTAATTTTTTTACACATAGTAAAAAATTCTGTAAGCATCGTCTTGGAGACATGTTCCAAGTGAATCAATTTAGATAGGTCTTGATGTTTCCAATAAGAAACATATTGATGATTTGGCATGTGAAGTTGTAAGTTAATGACAGCCGGCAATATCTCATTAAGATGGAATTCATATATTCTCCAAAAAGCTTCCTGAGCTGATACCCATCTTGCATCTTAAAAATTTTTGATTTCATTCACAACTTTTTCCCCTTCATTATATTCAATGTTTACTGCCACTCTATCATGACCTTTGTATATGTACTTATAAAGGTATTTAACTGCTTTTATGCCTGAGCATATTTCAACATTGATGTGACAGTTATAACGTGTCAGCAAATAGGGATTATAAGGTACCACCCATTGATTATTAAGGATTTTGTTTCGAACCAACATTGTTCTGTTATTTTTGCTCCTTTTATAAATTGGGTAAGCATCTTTCGCCTGTAGTGATCTTGGAGAAAACTCTCTAGGGTAGTGATATTTACACTCTCCATTTTGCATGCAAACATTCTTCATATTTAACTCTCCACAAGGGCCATGCATCATATGTTTTTTTACCAGTTCATATAGGATTGGATTTTCATACTGGTTTGGAATTTCTGCTGATACGTACTTATCATAATGATCTGATGAGACGATCTTGTCTTTTCCCATTAGAATAATCAACATGTGTGCATGAGGCAACCCTCTTTTTTGAAACTCGATGACATGAACATGGGCAGCAACTTTTCCAAAGATTTCCTTTTTAAATAGCTGATCTTTCAGGTCTTGCAATTTTTCTCTAAACTCTAAATATCCTTGAGGTTAGATCCGGTCTTTATTATGTGTCTGTCCTGGATGTAGCTCCTCCGTGATTTCTTCCCATTCAGGATTGCATGTCATTGTGATGAAAATATCTGGTTTGCCAAATCGTTGTACTAAGGACATTGCATCAAGATATCTACGACGCATATCTCTAGGACCACCAATAAATGATGATGGCAGCACTATTCTTTTTCCGACTTGACATGCTTTTGCTTCTCCAGCAGCTACACTATCGACTATGCCTTGGAATGACTCTGCTCTGATTTCTGATTGTTTCTTTCTAAAATAATCAAGTCTTGTTGTTTCAAGCTTTATGTACATATCAACAGCATATTGATGGAACAAACAGCATGCCGATGTTAATACTGTAGATTGTCGAGTGTCTCTTATCTGGAACTTGTAACAATAATATTCTCGACATGAGACGCTTCCCGCCTTTGGTGCTTTAACACCTACAAGTTTGCAGGTTAAGTCAATTTTTAATGTTTTAATATTATTAAACAATTTTAATTATGATTTACCTTCCCTTTCTCGTTTAAATATATATTCTGCAGATGTAAAAGTTTGCTGAGTTACTTGAGATGTTGTATTTACTTGTTTTGACCGGCGAATATCATTTTTATCCCTTCTTTTAATATTTTGGTGACATCCTACATCTCCGCCTGGAAAGAGTAAAGGATATTGTAAAGGATCATAACATCCAAAATAGTTCTTAACTTGATGATTCTTGCCAGAGTGTGAATGGACAACTATTTCTCTCTTATACGGAACATTATCATTATTTTCCTCTACCCAGACAGCTGCAACCTGATCCACTGTTGACGAGTTGTAAACACGTTGATCTACTACAGCATCTCTCTTTATAATGATCTTGAAGTCTTCAAGAGATGGAAAATCATTTAGTTTCCGCAAAAATTTTGCATATGGGTTTCCTTCAAATATATCCATCAATCTTTTAGTTGTAGTCGTACTCATGTTTGCATTATCTAATATTCCCATTCGATTTTGCAACTCATTCTCCGTATCGTAAAAGTAAAGTTGAAAGTAGGAAGGCTTATTTTCTTCTGGAATAAGAGGGGAGATTATGATATATTTGTCCTTGTGCTCTAAATGTGAAAATACCCTTTCTGTTTGATGCAAGTTCTCTATCAAACCTTGCCCCAAATGATGTGAATGAGAAAATGCTATTATACTTTCTGGTTTATCTTCGAAACTCAATTGCCTCTTGGGTTTGTACCGTATAAAGGGCATATAACTCATCATTAACATTCACATCTGCTAGGTGGATTTCACCATTGTGACAACAGGATGTTGGTGGCTCATGTTGAAACTTTTTTGCTTCACAAAATGAACAAGACTTTAGAGTCTGTAGTTTATGTAATAAAGAACATACTGGTTCATGTGTAATTTGACCTAGAAAAAATAATAGTTTTTAGTGTTAAATAAATTTAGATATATAAAATCATGTAATTATTTTAATAAAATATAAAATTAATCTATGCCAACCTCCATGCTCATATTCTCGCTGTTGCGCTCCACAAAACAAATCAATCTTACGTTTTCCCTTGCTATTGGTACTACTGCCAGCTAAATCATTTCTTTTCCTCTTTATATTATTATCAATGACCTTCTGAATGTAAGTTCTCTTCTGATCAACATTCAACTGATTATATTTGGTGTTTCTACTCTCATGTAGTAGAATGTGGTCTTCTGTTAAAAATAATAAAATATACTATTAATAAATACAAATACACATAAAGCAATAATAATATATATTTATGTTGAATTCAAACCTTGGTTTGAAGTCATTTGGAAGAAGGTACTCTTATGCAAATGTATAGTGATTATGCAATCCAAGAAGTAGAATGTAAATTTCTACAAGGGAAAAAAAATTAATGTGTTAAATTATTGATTTATTAAATTAAACATAAGTATAGCAGTGAATATAATT
The DNA here is from genome assembly GCA_022839385.1 of Asparagus kiusianus. Classification (NCBI taxonomy): domain Eukaryota; kingdom Viridiplantae; phylum Streptophyta; class Magnoliopsida; order Asparagales; family Asparagaceae; genus Asparagus; species Asparagus kiusianus. Next base: position 2,810 of record BQKN01016147.1, on the reverse strand, counting down.
TGAGAGAATAAGTATATTTTATTTGTTGTTCAATAGTACTTAAGGTTTTTTTATAGAAATTTGGTAAACTATACATGCATCAGTAATCACAAATACCTCATATGCTAAGGTTAATTTTTTTTAAGTCATTTAATAATAATAATAATAATAATAAATATTTAAGTGTAGAAGAAGATAAATACAAGGAAATAGAGTTATCATCACTATGAACAAAATAAAGAGAAACGAGAAGAAAATTGCTTAACTAACCTGAATCACCGACAACTTTAGAAATGTTTTAAAAAACAAGGCAAATCCAACCAAGTAGGATATCTACATTAATATGAAAAAATGTTAAATAATTTAATCTGCACGTAATAGTGTATTATAAAACTTATATAATTACTCAGAGACAAAACATACATAATTATTAAAAGACAACATACATAATTTAAAAAAATGTTAAATTTTTTACGTGAGAATTGCACAACAGGTTTTCACAACATACATAATTACTCAAGAACCGAAATCACAATCTAAAAATCATCATCATAGATGAGGGAAATAACATTACAAGCCTCAATATCACATACTATTCCCAAAGTCATTATCTCCATCCAGCAATCTAAAGGTCTTTCTTTTAAAGATATGGAAAATTCTTGCTATTTCGTTAAATAGTAATCATTTTATTTGATTTAGCCATTTACTTGATATTACGCAATTGGAAAACAGGAAGAACACAAGTAGTTTATATATCTTTCCCCATTTGTTTCCTGGCCTAATTATGAATCTGCAGAGCAATTCCTTGTCAATATGCAGGGGTCAAAGGGTCAATTCCCTTGCATCCTGTGCTATACAGGTTTAGCAATCAAATGTTTCACATGGGCTATTCATATTTGGCCACCACTTGTCTCTTTGCTTGCAATTACTTTTCGGCTCTGCACCACCTATCTTTATTCTTCAGGGATCAAATATTATTAATCTGATAAATCTTTATTAGAGTTAAAAGATTTTAGAAACATGTCCTATCCCCGTGCAGATATTTGCCAGTTGTTTTATTTAGTATAATGAGGGAATCCCTGCGTAAGACAAGAAATATATATATTTCTCATATATTTTTTAAACTAAGTTCAGAGCTAGATTAATATAGGTTCATAAACAGCATATATAAGTCAGTTGTTTTATTTAGTATAAATTGGGATATTTTTTTTTGTGGGGTTTTTTTTTGGGGTGGGGGTGGTTGTCTTTGGATAGATAAGCAAAATATTAAGCTTTTTACCCCCATGGATACCTCTTCTATGATTTTGTTATTATTATGTCTAATAATAAGATGGATGGAAAAATTGGGATGTTACGTTGTGTGGTAAAAGATTTCACGACAAAAATACTAACTTTATAGGTGTCACTTCTGTATAGAATATCTCTTTTTTTTAAATTTATATATGTGTGTGCTTTTCACTTGTTCTTGTTAGCATCAAGCTCATAATAAAACTGTTGAGCATTTGTTCTTTAAATGCTTATTTTCAACTCAAATATGTGATCAAATACTATCCTATACGAGGCTACAAGGAAGACATAAGTCTTGGATTAGATTCCGGCCTTGGTATAAGACTCTAGAGGGAAGAAAAGGTCCAGGTATTCATAGTTTCCAATCATCCAAGGGAACTACTATGAACGGATCAACCTAAAAAATAGAAACTATGGTTGCATAATTTTCAATCATCCAAGGGTTTGTTCTCCTCTCTAATTCTGAACCAAATCAGAATCATATAAAAATAAATTATTAAATGCAATCTCGCTTTGCTTTGCATGTGCACTATTTGATATTAGATTGATGAAATCAGAATTGATATACGTAATTATAAATTATAAAATAAATCAAAACAGGAATCACAAACTAAAAATCATCACCACAGATGAGGGAAATAACATTACAAGCCTCAATATCACATACTATTCCCGAAGTCATTATCTCCATCCAACAATTGGGCTATGTGAATAATGATGACAGAGCACTTCTAAAGGTCTTTCTCGTAAAGATATGGAAAATTCTTGCTATTTCCTTAAATAGTAATCATTTTATTTGATTTAGCCATTTACTTGATATTACGCACTTCGAAAACAAGAAGAAAACATTACATAATATTGGGGAAGTGACTTACCGGATCTCCCGTCTAAGTATATAGTACAGATATAGTGCGACGACTTTATTCAAACTGAAATATAACATGGCACAAGTAAAATGAACAAGTATTTCTTTTCTTTTTGACACTCGCAGTCAAAAGTTTATCACCGTAGTAAAACATTACATAATATTAGGGAAGTGACTTACATAATAAGTTAGTCCATTTGTATCGGACATGTAATATAATCGTACACAACCATCATCACAGGCAACGGCTACCCGCTGATCATTTTTATCAATAAATGTAGTATGAGATTCATGTAAATCATAATCATCGTCAGTACAACTAGACTCACAATCACTGTAAATATCATTTGCATCTCCACTGGCCATTTGATGTGAGTTAATTTTCTTAGAATGTGGTCAATCATCAAGCGGTTCTACATTCATCTGCCAAATTGACACTCCAACTGAATCTAGAAGAGTCTACAAATCAATAAATATGCGGTCACACATTATTGAATACTTTATTCCAGTGTGACTATTTGAACGTTGAACACAATAATTTTTTTTCTATGTAACCTAACATTATTATTATCGCTTTAGACATATATATAACAGGTTACTGACTTTGATGAATATAATAATAGTAGTTCCAACTGTTTCAATACAATTGTTTTTTATTTCATAATACAAAGAAAAATAT